>WSFP011418951.1:0-23279 GCA_009831015.1 Picea engelmannii
GAAACCTAGGAAGATCTATGGAAGATGAGATGAGGCTCCCTATCTTTAGGGGAGATGGTTCTGAAGACCCTGATCAACATTGGTTCCTATGTGAATCCATATGGAATATTAAGAATGTCATTGATGATGATATTAAAAGAATGTAGTTTAGTACTACCCTAAGGAATAACACACTGAGCTGGTACATGAAGCTTGTCCAAGGAATTGCACAGCCTAAGCCACTGAATGAGATCAAGAATGCATTGATAGTGGAGTTCAAGAAACCCAAGTTGGAGTCACAATGTATTACAGAGCTGAAAGAGATCAAGAAGAAGGTAGAAGAACTTGTTTGGGAATTCGATCAAAGATTCAAGACCTTAACAAGCCAACTGAATTTTCAGATCCCAGATGAGTAGAACAAAGAGTGTTCCATTACTTCCCTCTTACCACACATCAGAGTTCCTCTGATGCAACAGAATATTTCTTTGCAGGCTGAAGCGCTGGAGATCTCCATGAAGCTAGAATCAACCCCTATGGGAGAATCCAGCTCAGGTATGAGTCAGATCTTGAGTCAACTAACTAGTTTGTCTCTACAGGTCAAAGATATGAATAAAGACAAGGGAAAAGATAAAAGAGAAGACATATGGTGTGTCATATGCAGATCAAAATTCCATGACAAGGAGCACTGTCACTTATTCCATGAATACTTGGCCTCTGGAGCTCTGAGTCCTTTGAAGCAAGTCACCTTACCCTGGTGTGAGGTATGCCGAAATAAACATCATATTGGTGAGTGATATTACATGAAAAAGTATGTTCAGACTCCTACAAAATTGTATTTCATGTTATGTAAGTCCATGGTACATGATGAAAGGGATTGTAGGGCTTACGATATCATGCATGAAATGTCAAGAGACGTATACAAAATTCAAGGTGAAGTATAACAAGAAGGAAACACTACGCAATATAACTCCCCTAGGAGAGAAAACTTCAATCCTCGTGTTGGATTCAGAGGAGGAGGAGGAGGAGGAGGTATGGGTCGAGGCTGAGGATAGATCATATGTTACAACTGCGTGCAGCCAAGACACCTTGCAAGGGACTGTCAGAACCCCTGCACTACTTCCAGCTACTGCAAGTCCTTCGAGCATGTTATTGAGGAATGCCCAATATTTCTAGCTAAGCTTCAGGAGAGAAGAGGACCTCAAAAAAACCCACAAGTGCAGTTGATATATGATGAACTTCGTGGAGAAGACCCTAGAGTCACTATTATTACTAGAGGAGGCGTTGTTACAGGAAAAGACAGACTAATCCAAGGAAAGACTACAAAAGACTCAGGAATAAGAAGATGCAGAGAAGACCCAAACCTTTGATGCAAAGAAAGAAATAAAAATATTTGAGGAGGCAAGAAAATAGTTCAAAGGAAGCCAAGGATCTTCATCAAAGACATGGCCATAAGTAAGGGAATATGGAATGCCTCAGGCATTTGATCAGTCTTCTTCGCCAAGAGAAGGAAAAGAGGTAAGAAAGCTCATGGAATTTCTATATACTTGTATTAAGTTGATTCAGGATGACAACGATATACAAGAACTACAAAATTTAATCATACAGTATGAGCTAGGAAAGATAGACCCCTTACTGAATAGGGAAGTACACCAAATTGCTAAAAAGAGTGTTGGAAAATATTTAACAGACAACGAATGCTTGTCATTGATGGAAAGTACAACAATGAAGGTGGGAATTATCAGAAGATGTTGCAGAGAAGATTTGATTAAGCTCAGAAGCAATGGAAAGATCAGGGTAATCGGAACAAAGTAAGCTCGGAAGGAGAAGCAACATTTCTGATCGCTGGATCCCATTTACAATTCCCGATGACCGTCAGATCAAGTGTTGATCGAGACTGTTGATCCGAGACTCCATTTCGGAGTTTCACAAATCGCGACATGGAGAGGCAAGAAACATAACTATCAAAATCGTGATTTAATCGCAACCGTCATATCAAAGTTTTGTTCTAGACCGTTGATCCAACTTCATCTCGAAGTTTCGCGACTCACGACATGGAGAGGCAAGAAACATAACTATCAAACTCATGAGATGAGAAATCACGATTTAATCACAGCCGTCAGATCAAAGCTTTGTTCTGGACCGTTGATCAGAGCTCCATCTTGGAGCTTCTCCTATCACGAGTTGGAAAGGCAAGATACATAACCGTCAAAATCACGACATGCGAAATCATGATTTATTCACAGCCATCAGATCGAGGTTTGTTCTGGACCGTTGATATGAGCTCCATCTCGGAGCTTCGGCTTTTGTGACTTGGAGAGGCAAGAAACATAACCACCGAACTCCCGAGATGTGAAATCATGATTTAATCACAGTCGTCAGATCAAGGTGTGATCTGAACTATTGATCCGGCTCCATCTCGGAGCTTCGCCTATCACGACTTGGAGAGGAAAGAAACATAACCTCCAAACTCACGAGATGTGAGATCGCGATAAGATTTGGACCGTCGAATCTATGGAGATTTCAATCGTCGATCAGATGAAGTTTATAAACTCGTGAAGCGCCTTTTTTTGGCACAGCCCTTGGTCACCACCGATGGTCACGAGAAGGGAAGGAGTCAGTTCTGATAAGATCCATTTCGACGTTTCGGGGATCGCAACTTGGAGATTCGAGATGCCTCATCTCCAGATTCACAAAATGTGAAATCACAAAAGCGATTTATGCATAAGAGCTTAGTCATATCCATGGTCATATAAAGGAAGGATCCAACACAGAAAAAATCCGTTTCAGAGTTTTGGAACTCGCGACATGGAGACTCAAGAAGTCTCATCACAGAATCTCCGAATTACAAAAGTGAGAAACGCATAAATCAAGATAATCCAATGGTGCATATGAATCTGAGCATAATCGGAGGGCTACTGTTGCACGTCACAGTGTAACTTTTAGAAACCATTGATGGTTTCTACCATAAGATTTGAAGAGACTCTGTGTGATCGCCAGAGGAGATGAAGAGTCTCCAAGCTTCATCTAGTGAAGAAAGACAACTCTTAGAGGGATTGACAGGTGGATGAGCATCGAAGTTTGTAGCTGAAAATAGAAAGGATAAGCTCATCGAAGACAGAGAAGACGAAGAGCCTCAACTGCCAGAGAATCTCAGAAATCTAGACAGAACACCCAGTGATGCTGAACGCGGGGGAAAAACTACCTAAGAATTTGAAGAGTCACGATGATGATGAGGCAGAGCACTCAAGATGTGGAGGAATTTGACGCGGAGTGAGCATGCAGAGGCATTGTCAATATTGCATGCACAAAAATCACATAGACTATAAGAATGTGGAAAAAAGAAGAGATAAGGGTTGTCACTGTGCAGGAGAATTCAGGGGTGTGCAAGGAGGCAGAGCATAGGAGCAGAAATGCACAAGTCGAGGAATGGTGCATTGAAGGGATACAATGCATAGAGAATAAAAGGCAGAAGAACAGAAAGTGCAAGGGGTGTGCAGAAGACATTGATGCAGACAGGGCAGAGAAGTGTAATAGAACAACGACAAGGCTGGTAAGCCATTGAATAACTTTATATCATTGTAATAAGTTTTAGTAACAAAGAATTTATAAATTAGGGTGGTAGGGAGGTGCTAGGGACGACTGTTGTCCTCATAGGTTCAAGTGGGTGCTTGAACACAGGGAGTTGTATCTTCCATTTGGTTGCAGGCAAAGAAACTAGGGTGGCAGGGTGGTGCAAGGGAGAACTCGTGTTCTCTGTTATACAGGTTGGTGCCTGTATGATTGGAAGTTGGTACTTCCATCTAGTTGGTGCTAGAGAATCCAAGGATTTGGTGCTTCCTTCTAGTGGGTGCTAGAGAAAACACAGAGTTGGTGCTCTCAGCAAGTAGTAGCTTGAAAAACTGAGGTTGTAGCCTCATTATGAGTTGGTGTTCATATGTATGATAATGTAAAGAATGTAACTATTACTTATCATATAAAGAAAAAGAGGTTTTTACCTTGTATGGGTTTCCTCAGAAAATATTTGTATCTGTGTTTCCCATATATGTGATTGATTCTGAATGTGCCATTGTTTATTTCTCTGCATTATTGTCATCATCATTGAATGCCTTGTAAAGTTTTTAGAAGAAGCATAATTTTTTAAGCACGGTAACAACTAATTCACCCCCCCTCTCAGTTGTCCAATAAAGAGAAGGAAAAATAAGGAGTTACACTTGAATGCTCAAATAGGTGAATATGATATAGACTAGGTGGTCCTTGACTTAGGGTCAGAGGTCAATGTCACGACGAAGCAAACTTGGGCACTGATGGGAAAACCTATGTTGATATATTACCCTATAAGGCTCAGGATGGCTAATCAACAAGATTTCAACCCCTTTGGATGATTGGAACATGTCCCTGTGGACATTGACGAGGTAAGAACGTTTATAGATTTTGAGGTAATTGAAATAGTTGATGATAGTTGTCCTTACCCTGCACTGTTAGTAATTGATTGGGATTTCAATAATTCAACTGTGGTTGATTTAAAGAAAATACGTATGAATTTTGAAAGAGATGGCCTTAGGGTCATTGCACCTTTAGATCCATATGAAGGTCAGCGATACACAGAACCCATAAGAGAAGAAGACGATGCATATGAACTGGAAAACATATACAAATTAACATCCAGACAATAAGATTACATTAATCCTACGGCGGATGGAAACCTAAGCTGGAGAAGTGACAACACATGTTCATCAGACTAAGAAGAAGCACTAGAAAATTGGCAGAATGAAATGTATGAAGTATCTACAAGAAGATGTGCTAGATTAACCAGAGAAGTTCACTGGATCGGCACAACAATAAGTAACTTGCCCACCTTTGATGGTCTAAATCCTTTGATGGTCTAAATTCATTAACATGTTGGACACAATACCTATCAACTAGTACCTTCAAGCAGAGTTGTGCCTTATCACTACAGATTGGGAAGGTATGACTCAGAATTTTGTAACCACCTTCTTATTTGAAATTCAATATCCTTCAGTATATCAAGCATTAAAAATTGTAATATAGATTGTAAGACGAATGGACTGTGCCTCTCTAGAAACTACAAGGTTGTTACAACATCAATGCTGATGAAGATGATGATACAAAAAAGGTGAACATTGCAGAAACAAAAGGACAAAGAGATGTGGAAGGACCAGGAGTTGAGTTACCATTCATTGGATAGCCAATCAAGATTAGGAAAGTCAATATTGGAATAGAGCAGACACCAAAGCTTGCAATTGTTGGAGATTATTGGGATGCTACCACCATTAACAAGATTACAGAATTACTGCATGAATATCAGGACTTGTTTCCAACCAAGTTCACTGATATGAAGGACATTAAAGGGACTATGGGAGAGATGAGGATGCCTTTGAAACCAGATACAAGACCAGTCAAACAGAGGCCCTAAATATTGAACCCTAAATATAAGGAGAAAGTAATGATTGAGCTCGACAGAATTTTGGAAGATGGGATTATAGAATTTGTGGAAGAGTCAGAGTGGATTAGCCCTATGGTGGTGCAAGATAATAAGACAAGAGAGATTAGGATTTGCATAGATCTCAGAAAGCTAAATGATGCATGTTTACATGACCCCTTCCCTACACCATTCAATGACGAAGTGTTAGATAATGTGGGAAGTTAGGAAGTATATTCTTTTACAAATGGATTTTCAGGATACCATCAGATCCAAATTGCCAAGGAAGATCGCCATAAGACCACATTTGCAATAGAATGGGGGAACTATTAGTATATAATGATGCCATTTGGATTGAAGAATGCCCCAACCATCTTTTCTAGGGTGGTGGTCGAAGCATTTAAGGGTTTTCTGCATAAATTTCTAGAAGCATATTTTGATGATTGGACTGTTTTTAGTTTATTAAAAAATCATATTGAATGTCTAAGGCTAATGTTGGATAAATGTAGGCAGTGTCAAATTTCCTTGAATTTGAAGAAATGCATCTTCTTCTCACCATTTGGAGTGCTTTTAGGTCATATTGAATGCAATTAGGGATTGCTGGTCGATCCATCTAAAATTTCCATTATAGTTTATCTACCCCCTCCTACGTCAGTCAAACAACTACACACTACACTGGGACACACAGGATATTACAGGAAGTTCATTAAAGGATATGCCCAGATTACATCACCCATGGAGAATCTTTTGAAGAAAGATTGTCAGTGTAGTTGGATAGAAGAGTGCCAACAAAGCTTCGACACACTGAAACAGAAAATGGTTACTGCGCCTATTCTGGTCTTCCCAGATTGGAGCAAGGAGTTTCATGTGCATGTCAATGCGTCTTCTATTGCCTTAGGAGTAGTGTTAGAAAAACCTGGGGAAGGAGATATTGACCATCTGTTATCCTTTTCCAGCTGGAATCTATCAACTGCTGAGATCAATTACACCACTATCGAGTGAGAGGGGTTAGCCATGGTGTATGTGCTGTAAATATTTTGCCACTACTTATTGGGAGGACACTTTAAAATGTTTATTGATCACTTCGTGCTGAAATACCTAGTCAACAAGCTAGTGTTGGGGATGAGAATATGCAGATGGCTTATGCTATTTCAGGAATATGACTTTGAGATCATAGTAAAACCATGTAGAACGAGAAAAGGTCATGACCACTTGTCGAGGTTGGAACATGGAGAAAGTCCCACTAGTTTGGAGGATACACTGTTGGATGCACAGTTACTGTCCATTAGAAATATTGATGACCACTTCGCAAAAATAGTTCAGTTCCTGCCAACAGGAATGGCACCTAGTGAGTATACAATCCCTCAAAAGAAACATCTTGTAGTGCACACTGCATACTTTTCACTTATAGTTGGATAGTTCTACAAGATGGGACCTGATGAGATATTGAGAATATGTGGTATGGAGGAAGAATGACTAATGATCCTCATGGAAGCTCATGAATTCATCGTAGGAGGACACTACGCAGGGAAAGAAACTACACAGAAGGTGCTTAGAGTCGGCCTTTGGTGCCCTACCTTACACAGAGATGATAAAGACTATTACAGAGCCTGCGATGTATAGCAAAGAGTTGGGAAACCATCCAGAAGAGATGAAATTCCACTAGCACCATAGATAACCCTACAAGCATTTGAGAAATGGGCCATTGACTTCGTAGGACCTATAAACCCACCAGGTAAGCACACAAGAGCAAGGTACATAATTACAACAACTGAGTACTTGACCAGATGGGCTGAAGAAAGAGCAGTTAAGGATTATAGTGAAACCACAACTATGCGCTTCATATTTGATGACATCATAACTAGGTTTGGATGCCCAAAGATCCTGATGAGTGATCAAGGCACACATTTCGTAAGTAAGACCGTTGAAGCCTTGACTGAGGAATTTGCAGTCCACCATCAGAAGAGAATGCCTTACCATCCAAAAGAAAATGGGACAACATAAGCATTCAATAAGATCTTGGAGACAACACTGATGAAGATTTGTGGTGTGAACAAGGATGACTAGGATTTAAGAGTACTAGCAGTACTATGGGCCTATATAACCACTTGAAAAAAATTAACAATACAGACCCCTTTTAAGTTGGTATATGGTCTCGAAGCCGTTTTCCCAATGGAATACCTGGTACCAAGATTAATAATTTCTACCTTTACAGATATGGATGACACTGGCGTTGTTCAAGAGAGGCTTGCACAGTTGGTCAAATTGGAGGAAGATAGATTTGTTGTAGGATTTCATCACCAGGTGCAAAAGGAAAGAGAGAAGGAATACCATGACAGGAACATCAAGAAGAAGGAATTTAGACAAGGTGATCTAGTACTGGTATACGAAAGTAAGCTCATCAAGAATCCTAGGAAATTCAGAACAGATTGTCTTAGGCCATATGAGATCGCCTATGTTACAGAAGGAGGAGCTACGCAGTTGAAGACCTTGAAGGGAGAATGGAAGGAAGGATTAGTGAATGGGAGCTGGTTGAAATTGTACTATGAAAACCAGTTGCCTCACAGTTCTAAGTAAAAGCATAAGGAAAAGGGTCTAGGTACCAAGTGTAGTTGAAAATGGGTACCAGACATAGAAAAGACAGTTTTCACAGGGAAGGAGATGAGGCATAGAGTAGAAAGAAAAAGTTTCACTGCGCAGCCTAAAGTTGAAGTAAAACAGAAAGGTGAGATCTGACATGCCTTGGGACGAGTCACAGGTGACTGTTGGGGGCCTGTTGTCCCTTGGTTATGGAAATAAGCGAAGATTGAGGGAGAAAAGGCAGAATGTGAACTACACGAAAGACATAGTGACTGTTACTGGGTCAAAGTGAGCAAAAGAGTAGAAAAGATGGAGTGAAGTAAAAGAAAGCAAGTCGTTGGATGAGGAGATTGAGGAAGAAATATCAACAAGGAATAAGGATCGTGGACAACTCATCAAGAGTAAAAATCCACCATTGGGTTCTTTGGAGCACCATGTGAGAAGGAAGGAAAGACAGGCTAGAAAAGCCTTGGAAACGTGGGTCAAGTTGACCTAGGGTTTTAGACACCTAGGGTTTTGGTATTTAGGGTTTTGACACCTAGGTTTCGGCTTAAGGATGTCGGTGAGTGATTGTAATGTATAAATAAGAACCTACATGAGGGAAGGAGGTTTGATCTAGTAGTAGTTGTTGTCGTTGTTGTTACTATTGTTGTTATGTAATCAAGGGAGTAATATCGGGTGGGAGAGAAGCGCTGAGTACGAGAGCCTTCTGTATTGTAAGATATTTAGCTGGGTGTGAATATGAACCCTACAGCTGGGTGCGTAGGGAGGAGATATATAGAGAGAATAAGAAGGAATATCTGCTAACTAAGAGCACAGACAAGAAATGTATGCTTCATCTTAATACATTATAAAGCACAGTTTTGTGGACGTAGCCCTAGAGAGAGGGTGAACCACGTATATATTTCTTGTGTGTGTGATTGATGCTATGTTATTTTTCCTTGATATACTATTATTGCATTGTTGTGGTAGAGATGATAGATGTGTGGAATAGATCTAAGATGATAAGTGATATATGCATGTTGTATTTTTCTAGTATTACACCCACTTGATATTTCCCTTGGTTGTACACATATCTGTCCTGCAACCCCCCCATAGCTGCTTCAGGTGAGACTGCATCTGCTTTGTAGGTGTAGTTGAAAAGTCCAATAGTTAGGGATTGTTGGTGCGCTCTTGGATCTGAACCCTGGGTCTGCCCCTGTGCCAACAACCCCTAAAAAAAATGTGTTAATATAAAATATATTAGTAACACATTTAATAGGGTTCACCAATAGCTTAGGCTAGGACCTTAGATTAGGTGTAGAGAGGTAAAATATCTGAGAGAAACCAAAAATTAACTAAGGTGTCTGTGCTAGGGTGTAAAAAATCCACCTTGTAATTAATCAATCCAGGAAGCTCCTCTCACACAGGAGTCAAACACAAGGCCGGGTGGAGGACGATGACAGATATATCCACTCCTAACCTCGACAAAGTATTTGGGAGAGTGTGTATTGGGGGTTAATCTTGTAGAGTTACTGGCCCAAATTGTGTCAAACCTCTGAGACACTTGGATCTATCCAAGATACTTGAAGAGTGATTTTGGCCTTGTTGCATTTCAGGCCTCAAGAGGATCTTCGAGCTTAGTTACCCTGCCCATACATTCACTCGGTTTTCAACTATAACCCCTTGGTTATTGATTACAAGTTGGTGGCCTAGTTTCCATTATATAGGTTGAAACAAAGGTTACTTTTATGGGTGTATCACGGTACCTAAGGCATAATCTGTATTCTATGGGAAACACCTAAAGGGACCGTTGGTCGAAGGTCTGGGTAACTACTTCCCCTGGCAAGTTGTTTTCCTTTGTGAATGCTTTGGATGATCGTGACTTCATCTCCTTGGGTCGGAAGCATTTAGAAGGGTAGTTTAATTGGATTGTATCTTTTTAGGATTTTCTTCTTAGTGGTGTGCTCTATGCTCCCTAGTTTTCCATAGTGATTTAATCAGTCATTGCTTTGGGTATCTGAACTAAGGTGCTTGACCGCCCACTATGCTGGTCATGAGGAATTTTCAATATTCCTCTTGGAAATGTGGAGTTTCCTCCTTATAGGCGTATATTTTTACAACACTGGTTCTCTTGAGTCAGTGTGTGAGACTTTTACGGACTTGAATGATCCCGCAAGGGAAGAACCTGTGCATAAGATCTTCATGGAAAAATTTCCTAAAGATACCAACCAAGGAACACCTTTGCAAGGGGATTCTTGTGCTTTTCCTTTCTTCAGAAACATTGGTGTCCCTTTGATGGCCACTTTGTACATTCCTGGGTTGAATGTGGGACTACCGATTCAGTTGGGTACCATTCCAATTGTCCCAAATTCTCTTGACACTTCTCAGTTAAGCACCTTATGTCATGGGAATCATGTTGATGTTCCTTTGTCAACAAATTCTTCTCCTCATCCTTCTACCTTCCCTGGTGAAAGTATAATTACTAGTAACCATAAGTCATAACGAAATATAAAGAGGAAGAATAGGAAGAATAAATCACCAACCTATGTGGGTCATGTTGGAGATAGGTCATCAACCTTTGCAGATCATGTTGAAGACCATCAAATGGACTTTGCAAGTCATTTTGGGGACATGATTCTCGTCAATGAAATTCATATGAGTGATATGTCAACAACCTCTTCTAGTCATGTTGAAGACAAGCAACCAACCGCTCTGAGTCATGCTGGTGGCACGTGTCTCATCAATGTGAGTCATTAGAGTTTACCAAAGTGTTCATGTCGATGCAATCTTCGAGTGATCCCACTCTTCTCTTAGGGAGTGACGTGTTTACCGACTATGTTTTTTACATTTCTAGTTCAGTACTTTCAAAACAAGGGGGCTTTCCACTCACTTCGATCACACCCCCTCCAAGTCCTAGGATGGTTTCCTTTGATTGGAATGACCTTTTTGAGCCTCTCTTTCCTTATTCCTCACCTTTTCAAATAAAGGTTGAAGTTAATTCAAAAAATATTTACCGATGTGTTGTATATGAAGGATCCTTCACAAGTATTTTATCCTCATTGGCTTGGAAAGCCTTGGGATCTTTTGAGCTTGTGTTTGCTTCACATGATTTGTTGGCTTTTGACAGACATCCTAGTGAATATTTTGGGTTTTTCCCTCACTTTCCTATCTCGTTATGTGGGAAGACTATCCTTGTTGATGTTATAGTGGTGTAGGGCCCGTTATATTTTAATATGCTTCTCGAGTGTGATTATGTATATTCTATGAATGTTATGGTGTCTATGATCTTCTGGATGATGCATTTCCCTCACAATGAAAGCATTGTCATTATCGACCAAATGAAATCTGATAATCACCATCCTACATTGGCATTAGTTCAGGTTGACCCTTTATATGTTCCTTGTATTCCTGTAGACTCTACCCCACCACAGGTAAATTATGTGGTGTCTTATCCTCGATGTTCAATTTCTCTTGAGAAGGAACTTGTTCACTCATGTTTTCCTTCTTGAGACCTGGTCTTAGCAATTGATGCATTGTTTTATCCAATGGGGGCATGGGAGCCCTTGCTTCCCCCTCTTGGTCTAAGTGATCTCAAGTTTCCTTTTGAGTTTGATCTCACTATTTGTATATCCTCAATCCTTTGTGTTTGTAATTCATCCCTGATATACTTTTCCAGTCCTGGATAGAGCCTCCAACGTCATATGGAATATGGTAAGTGTTGGGACAGGGGTAGACCTAGGGTTCAACACTACAACAATGCACCAACAAAGCCCTAGCGACCGACACTTTCGACAACACCTGAAAAGAAAATGAAGTATCACCCAAGGTAGAGGTAGGGGTGGTTGCAAGACTTAGGTGTTTGCAACCTTAGCTGGGACACAGATATGTGATTGTACTACTTAATAAATCACTCAACACCATCAGTTCCTTAATATGCAAGCAATATCCACTTCGCTAATAAAATAGGGCTTCACAACATTCAAACTGATATAATGTTCTTAAGCACTTAGCATCAATAGATAGGTCAGATCTAGCAGATCAAGAACTCAACATATTCATATATATCAGATCTAACATTCTTATACATCATTAGCACTAAGCATAAGAATATCTCTCTAATCATCTTAAAGCACTTAGAAAAAAGAAGACATAAACACATTAAGACAAACACAGAGCAAGACAAAACCATGTTTACGTGGTTCACCCCCACCCTGGGGCTATGTCCAGCAACTATTCTTCTCGATTGTCTTCAGTGAATAGGTTACAAGCACAAAGCCATCAAAACCCTTACTCCGCATAGGACATAAGATCTGCGCAGCTTGATCGATCCTTTTTCCTTGCGTTACAACACAAAGCCTTCTACAGTCTCGCACAGGGACTTGCACTTAGCTCTGCAAGTCTCTCATAGTCATGCACAAAGAAATTACAAAACCCTAATTGCACTTAACATACATCACATCACATAGATTCTGATTCAACTTCAACTACTACTAAATTACATTGCGTATCCTTCTATTTATACATGCAAAATAGGCCTAAACATGGGTAAACCCATGGGATGACATCCCATTCCCATTACATATTCCCAAAAACCCAAAAAGGACCTAAACGTGGGCCGATATCCCTTGATCTTTGCTTCATCTTGCACTCCGCTTCGACAGGCTGTCAAAGTCCCAAAATAGTTCACTATGACCAAGAATCTCCCAAAACATGGTCAAGGGCCAACAAGCCCCCAACACGCACCTATGACTCATCAAGAGTCACTTTGATCTGATCAATTCTGCCTCAAATGCCTCAATCTTGGCTCGATCTGCTTAGACTTGCTGCTTTGTTGTGGCCTCTTATTTGGTGAACTCCTGGATTACTGTGTCTTTCAATGGCCCTTCTAGGCGTTGTTCTGTTGTGGTGACAACCTGTTCTAACTCTGCTCATCAGATCTCTACCTTTGTAAACAACTGGCATGCCTTATATTGCACAGGTTGAATCCATTGAGTGACTTCCATAAATTTTCTTTGAAGCATATGGATTTGGTTTTGGGCTATGCATTGTTCTTGATACCTCTTCATTCTTTCTACAACCGACAGGGCCTTTAGTTGTGCCTGTAGTGTATCTGTGTTCTGCTTCACTTCCTAGAGATGCAACTCTAGTGTCTGTAACTCTGGGTTCTCAATGAGGTTTTCATATGTCTGGGTGTTGCAGTTACTCAACTACTTGCATTCCAATGCAAGAGATTTTAATTTGTCAATTGTGATGTGGGTTGTTGCTTCTCGCAGGTCCCTTACGTCCTACGGGGTCTCAGGTACAATGCATAATTCTAGATCTACGATGCGTTGTTGGATCACTTCTTCGAGTTGCACCACCTACTATGGAACTCTCTCTTTGGAATTTACTTCAACAAATGTCATAGAGTGAAGTGATCTGTTGACCATTTCCTTAACTTTGAGTTGCTCTACAAGCAACTGTTCCTTTTCTTTATGTAGTTGGGATTTTTCTTCATCAGATTTTACTTGGAGAGCAAGCTTCTCTCATTCTATAGCACTGGGTTTCTCTTCAATGTCTTTCTGTACTTGTGCTAAATCCTAGGTGGCTTGTGTTGTCTCTTCCTGAGCTCGTCGAAGGAGAGCTTCGACTATATCAGTGATGTGGTGTAGTTGAGATGACTCATCACCTAGTTCTGTTGTTCTAGCTGACAGAGGTGCAGTGGAAACTGCGCGGCTGGACTGTAACACCTGTTGCACTCCTTGAAGTTCAACATTGATCTGATTGAACACATCCTCCTTCTTATATTCTTACTTCTCTACTATCTCCAGTGAAGCATCGTTCAGTTTTGCGATGATGAAGTCAAAGTCGTTTGAGGTGAGGGTGGTCTCAAATTTGGTCCTAGTTGCTTTTGATTTCTTCCTTGAAGAAGGTTTCAGAGGAGAAGCCTTCCTTTTCTTCGAGGGGTCCTCCTCATCTCTAGGTGTTGTAACATTGCCTTTATTTTGTTGAACTTCTGTACCATCTATCTCTCCACCATCTCCTCCTTGCTCTACTAATATGGAAGCAGTCTTCATGGATGCGTTGTCTAAATCTTGGACCTCTTCGGTCTTCTTTATCTTTCTAGGTCCAGGTGTATCATGCACTTCTTATGGACTGTCTAAGTCAGACATCTCCATGGGGTTTGATGGAATGAAGAGGTTCGTTGACCATTCCTTGGTGATCTCCTCCAAGTCTTCCTCCATCATCTTGTAGTAAGACTGTATTTGTTCCTTGTATTCATCAGCTTACACTGTGATATAGATGAAATAGCGGTCTGCATTGAAATTCATTAAAGGTCTAAAGTGGTGGATAGTTTTTGGGGTTATACACGGCTTAGAATGGATGTCTATCTTCAACTGGTTGTAATATGTGTGGAACCTGACATTCAACTTCCATTGCTTGTTCATGTCGCTAGAGTACCATAGCATATTGAACTTCGCGGCTAGAGGTTCAAACAGATCAATGTCTGAGAAGGTCGCACCTTCCGGCATCTCCCATGCGATGAAAGTGATCAGTATAAGAAGCCAACTGAAGTGGAATTTGTATCCCTGATCTTGTGCTTCCTTACAGTCCAGTTCCAATTGGTTCACAAGGTACTTCACCCAATTCATTTGTAGGCTATCTGTGCACTTCCCTACGAGGTCGACTAAAAATCCAGTTACTTGGGTGGGTCAGTTCTTTCGCATGAACTTTCCTGCAATCAATTGGAAAGTGAGGCGCACTACACCACTCTGGATAGAATCTACCTTGTAGACTCATGTGTCCTTCTCTACATATCCATAGGTGTCTTTAATATTTTGTGCAAGAGCACGATCCATGGATTTTCTAGGGTAGAAATCTTGTGGGTCATGGCCTTGCATGCTTAGCCCTGTGATCTGATTGATCAACATCGGATCCACTGTGATACGACGGTTTAACCATAAATATATGCCATGGTAGTAGGAAAATAGTAGTTTGACGCATGCATTCACTTCTTGGTGCCTTCCAAAGTGAGGAATCTTCGTGACATTGAGCAATGTGGACTGTGCGAGGTTCATGGTCCATGACTGGGGAACGATCTTCGATTTCTTTCCTTTGGTCTTGGTCAGATACTTATGTGGGGAGAACATGTTATATACCTTCTCGTCGTTGAGGTTGAAGTCGCTAAACTTCAATGCTGCAATCTTATCTTAGTTTTCGTGCACTGCGTGTATCCCTTTTGGGAGGTATGCAGTGATCAAAGTGTACTCAAACTCTTCGGGCACACTGTCTCGATTGATTGCGCCGCTCAGGGGTGGTATATAGGCAGGTAAAATACTTGAAATCAACTTGGCATTCGTGAGATTGTCTCTATGCTTAGTTCGCTTTTCATTTACTGTTCGGGATGGACTGACTCGAGCAGTGGACGGAGAGGCCAACAGTCCTCTTGTCGAAGATGCTTATACACTTGTAGACACTCCTCTCTCTGACATGACTCTTTCAGTCATTAATTCAAGGATAACTTTCATTAATGATTCTTCAACTGCAGTGAGCTCGTCGGACATATGTGCTCGAGATTAAAATTATTGGGGTCATGATAAACTTAGATAAGACATTATAACAATCATCAATATCACAATGATCACTGTATACAATTCACTTAATCTATGGGCTTCAAATTCTCAATTAGAAAAAGTGTTCTCCGTGCATGGCGCAACGGGATAAGTTGGAAACTCGACAATGGTTCGCTTGTAATGGGTATGAAGCCTCATTAAATCTTGTTCGATCTGTTATGGCATGGTCTAACAGTCTTGTGACAAACCTTTATTGCCTTTCTTCCCATTCAGAGTGTCGATCGAATGGTTATAATATCCCCAACGACTATATTGCTTTTCCATGGCGAAGTGCCATGTGTCGTTGTTCTGATATCCCGACAAAGCTGCAATTCTACAAATTTTCTGTCTAGGAAGTTCCTTATGGAACCTTCTGCAACTTAGCTCTCTTCTTACTTTTCTTTCTAGCCTTCTTTCCAGTGAGATTCATATTGGTAGTTCGTTTTCCATTCTGATTCTTATCTTCTGTGGTTTTAGTTACTTTGCGCTGTTGAGATTCTCTCCTAGAACTCAGGGGTAACACCTCTTCTTTATCCGATATAGGTACTTCAGTCTCCTGTGAGTCTTCTAGTGTTCTTGCAACTTCAACATTTGAGTTTCTAGTGTTAAATAACTTCGACCTGTTCTCCTGTTCTTCGATCAAGTGTGCGATCCTTCTAGTCATGAAATCTTTTAACTCATGTTTCTTCTACTCCAAGACTTCTTCTTCTTTCTTTCATCTGGCTTGATCTTTGTCAATCCAAGATTTTCCTATTAACATTGTAAACATGGTACGATCTTCAACAAATTTAATAATCTCATCATCTTTCTCTGTCGAATTTAAATTGATGGTCATAGGTATCTAAGAGAGCCTTCCACATAGGTTTACCATTTTTCCTCTGAATAACCCTAGTCCTCCTAATGAAGGAATCATAGCAGGCCTCCCTATAGCTTCCCAAGTTCTCTCTGTCATGATATTCACCTGTGTTTCCTCATCTAGAACACATTCAATGTTGAAGTCTCCTATTCTTTCTTCGATGCATTCTTTTCCTTTCAAGATCTTTGATAATTTGACATGTCGATGGTCATTCAAGGTTTCTCTCATTTGTAGCAATATTTTCTCTGATTCTTCCTGGGGTTCTGCTATAGCCTCTAGAGTTTCCTTAGGGTTTTCTTGATTCAGATTTATTCCTTCAATCTTAGCAATCATTCTGGGGCAATCCAACACTTCATGGTCCATATCTTTGCAACAAAGACAACTAGGTCTTCTTCCAAGGCATTCTTTAGCAAGATGTCCCGATTTTCTGTAATTGTAACAGAGAGTTAATCCTCTCTTTCTTTTAAATGATCCCCAGCCTCTTTTGTAATGCTCACTAGGATCATAGGAGCTAACCTGCAATAAATTCTTTCGAGGATCCTGCATCCATTCGTTAGTCCAAACATTCTTTCTATTCATAGGTATAATATATCTTTCACTATTCTTGTCAGATCTATTAATATCAAATCATCTCTAGTTTTCAAACTAGGACAAATTTTATTAAACATACCTAGATCCATACTCTAGAAACAAAAATTTCCACTTATCTTACTTCTACAGAGAACAATGCATTCATATCTAAATTTTTTTACTATCTTTACCTTTATCAGAGCACAAAGCTTGCAGATCTTACCTCTTTTAATAAAAAATTCTCACTTTTACCTTTCTTAGAGCACAAAACTTTCAGATCTTGCTTCTTTCCTTTAGATCCGACCTCTTTTCTTCAGATTGACCTTCTTTATTTTAGAACAGAGCTTTATATGTCAAGTAGAATATTGTGCACTAGGGCACAAATCTACGCACAAATATTTCACAATTTCAGGATGAATCTTTGCAGAGAGCTTATTCTTTCTCAGTTCCCAACAATCACAGTTTCAAGTCTCGACAAAAAAACCATTTGTTGGCATAGGGGCAGACCCAGGGTTCAACACTACAACAACACACCAACAAAGCCCTAGCTACCGACCCTTTCGAAAACACCTACGAAGAAGATGAAGTCTCACCCGAGGTAGAGGTAGGGGTGGTTGCAATACTCAGGTGTTTGCAACCTTAGCTGGGACATAGATCTATGATTGTACTACTTAATAAATCACTCAACACCGTCAGATCCTCAATATGCAAGAAATATCCACTTCTCTAATAAAACATGGCTTCACAACATTCACACTGGTATAATGTTCTTAAGCACTTAACATCAATAGATAGGTCATATCTAGCAGATCAAGCACTCAACATATTCATATATATCAAATCTAACATTCTTATACATCATTAGAACTAAGCATAAGAAAATCTGTCTAATCATCTTAAAGCACTTAGAAAAAAGAAGACATAAACACATTAAGACAAGCACAGAGCAAGACAACACAGTGTTTACGTGGTTCACCCCCACCCTGGGGCTATGTCCACCAACTCTTATTATTTATTTTCTTTAGTCAATCGGTTACAAGAACAAATCCATCAAAAACCTTACTCCACACAGGACATAAGATCTGCACAACTTGCTAGATCCTTCTTCCTTGCATTATAGCACAAAGCCTTCTACAGTCTCGCACAGGGACTTGCACTTAGCTCTGCAAGTCTCTCATAGTCATGCACAAAGCACTTACAAAACCCTACTTGCACTTAGCATACATCACATCACATAGATGTCGATTCAACTTCAACTACTACTAACTTACATTGCCTATCCTTCTATTTATACATGAAAAATAGGCCTAAACATGGGTAAACCCATGGGCTGACATCCCATTCCCATTACATATTCCCAAAAACCCAAAAAGGACCTAAAAGTGGGCCGAGATCCCTTGATATCTGCTTCATCTTGAGCTCCTCTTCAACAGGATGTCGAAGTCCCAAAATAGGTCACTATGACCAAGAGTCTCCCAAAACTTGGTCAAGGGCTAACAATAAGTTTACTTCACCCTTTGGGATTGTCGACTCTCCTCGTTCGTGTGATTTCTCATATTTTGAATTGTCTTCAGATGAGGCTTGTTGACTACATTTTTTGTCAACAATACTTATCCAACAAAGCATTGCCATGATTCCCCTCAATTTTCATTACTTATGCACAATTTTTCACACTTGTTGAGCTGCTACTACACATTTCAAATTTGATGTCTTAACATCATTCTCTAGTTGAAATATTTGGAAATTCAAGTAAGCATTTGCTAATGGTTAACAATGATGGTTGTTGGTCAATTTTGAATTTAGACAGGTTACAGGCTCTCAGATAGACACAGGTCTATTATTAGAATTCAATAAATATGTTATGGTACTTGGTTAAGTTTTGAGGCTCTTGAACCATCACATTTGGCTCCCATTTCTCATTTCTCAAATACCATTTTTTTTACTCATAAGTGGAACAATTACATCCCTATGTTTTTAAACCCATCTATTACCCTTTTGTCATCTACATAACATTTTTATGATGAAAGAGTGAATAAATATTCCATATCTTACCCAACTGTGGCATTTCTCACTTTCACTTTTCGAACATACTTCTTACACCATGTCTTCAACCTTGTTCCATATCAAAACCAAGTTGTATTATTATATCATAGTTTGTCATATTCTTTTCACATCATAACTTTATTACCCAAAATCAAAATTTAACTACTTTGTTTGGGATTAATAAATTTCATGTCATAAACCCACACGTACATGCCATCTCTATGTTTGGAGGACCCACTCTTCCACATATGTATTCTTTGTCTCCCTCTTAAATATCTCTTAAGAAAGAAAGAACATAAAAAATATATCACGGTTTCGTTTTTGGGGAATTATGACTTTGGCATTATCTAAATCCAAATAAAAAAAAAAAAGAGAGAGAATATGAACATGTTAGTATATGTAAACAAGTGTTGCATGGTAGCGTAGTCCCTGTCGGTTTGAATTGGGAATAAATGCACAGGGATGGGGAAAAAGTAGTGGAGAACATGGCAAGCAGCATGAAGCGCAGGTGGTATCCATGCAAGAAATGACATGTGGCCTCTAGAGCCCCATTTAGTTTTTGAAACTATATAATCCATCTTGCTACGTTTGAAATTTTTGTTCTTACCACTAGTGTGACTTGCTATGTTCGATATTTCCATTCCTACCTTGCATGCTTTATCTCTTCAATCTATTTATGAAATTCATTCATAATGATTTTCGTATACTTCCAACTGGTTAGAGTTAAGTACAATTTTCATAGATCATCTGGCTTGTGTGTCTATGTGTGCCAGGACAAATAAAGTTATATGCATAGAAGGAGAAAAATATATGCATAAGAAAAAAAACAAAAAACAAAAAAAACATATAACGTTACATTCAAATTAAATAAACACAATTTCTTGACATTCAACATAGTTGAAGATAAAAAATTCTGAGCACATAAATATAAAAGGAGATAAAAATAGTTTTATTTGAAATATATCAAAAAATAATACTATTTGTTACATATTCCTTGAAATTTAAATATGTTTGTTATATAGACTGGGATTGGGGCTCTCGCGTACCATAAGATAAATATGTACAAGAAATAGGATCGTGGAAAGAAGAAGTGGGCGAGGATAGAGAGAAATACCTGAAAAAAATAAATTGGAAGGTATGAGTCTTTGGCTAAACAATTTTTATTTAAAAAGGTAAAATAAATGGATTGATAAACATAGCAGGATGTGATCAGTATAGACTTACAATGATGATACATATCACCCCTTTTTCTATTTGCTTGCTGATGCCTTTTTATTGCTATCGTCGACGACTACTAGAATCGTGCCAACTGCCTGTTTCCTTTCGTCAATGACCTGTTCGATTGCCCTTTGGACCCATTCTTCAATGTAGCTTCTCAAGGGGGGAATGTTGATCTCATTCAGGATTTTTATGTTGAAAAGTTCCTTTTCTAATTCCCTTAGATTGATAGAAAGATTACACAGAGCCTGATCAATTTCTTCATTTTGTACCGAATAGTAGACTAGTGAGTTTTCCACGTCGTCTTCACCGTATTCAAGGATGTTGTAAAAGTTTTCTAAAGACAACCCCTTAAAAATATCAACCTGTTTATCGAAGGCTTCCATAGTTAAGGGAAAGGAGTTGATGATTAAGTTGGGGTCTTATACCTCATTGGTACTTCTAGATACGTCTATTTCGGTCAACTTTCTGAATAATATTTCTTTCTTTGATATGGCTTGTTCATATGAATAGACAATGGGATGCAGGTTCTTCACTTTCTCTTTCTAGCATGCATTTAATTGAGTAATCAAGTTTTGGGAGGGGAGATCTTCTTGTCTTCTTCTCATTTCCATCATGTTGTTGACATGGGTACCAAAAGAGATGACCATGTCTAAATAGAAACGTTCTCCATTTTTAAATATGCCTGCAAATGTTCATGCAAAGCATGTGCCCTCGTTCCAAGGGAAGACATACTTTGTGATGTTTCCCAGGAATCAATAATCAATTCCATTATTTTCTTGATATTATTCTCCACATATCCTCTACACGATGCGAGGAGGCTAGAGGATCCTTTTAACTTGGCCGTAGGGGTGGAAGGAATGGCTATTTCTAAAGGACTAGCAAGAAATGGCATAGGAATCAAAGCTTCCTCCAATTCCTTGACTCGGTCCTTCAGCCTGACATTCTCGGCCTCAATGCCTCCAATGGAATATTCAAGAGCATATGCAATTTCTCAGTGGATTCGAGATATTTGGGATGGCCACATGTTCCCAAGGTTAATCTCTGAACGAGATTTCAATTTCTTATTTTTCACATCCCTCTTTTCAATCATTAAATTTTTAGACTCACCGTCAAAAGAAAATCTCTGGAATACAAAGGATTCATCTTCGTCAAAATTTTTGGTCTCAGTTATTTCCATTGGGAGACTATGTTGGATCACGTCTCCGGGATGATCCAGGTTGCAGGATATGCTATCCAGATCAATCTCAAGTTCCATGTTCTCACTCTCAATTTCGGTCTCTTTCACCTGCCCTACAATTGTTTTTCTCTTCTTCTTCACGTGAAGCTTGTGAGAACTATCAATTTTAGCGTGAGGAGGGTTGTTATCTCCTCCTCTGTTTCAAGAATTATGGGTTTCTTTCTTACTGGGTTGGGTCATTGGAGAAATGCTCCAGGATGTCGTACTTTTGGGAGTGGTATCTATGGATTTAACACTCTTCTCACTGGGGAATTTTCCCTGTTCTTGTACAATTCAGTGCTGCTTTGTAATGTCTCTAGGTCGTCAGTGTCAGAAGTAGGAAAAATGAATTGTTGAGGCCAATCGCAAGGCCAATCGCAAGTAAGAATTTCCGAGGCCAATTGCAAGTAAATGTTCTAAAAAAAATTCATTAGGGTTGAATCATCTTATCCTTTCAGCATATATTAGGTTCAAGTTGTTGAAATGGGCTGCGAATTCGTCAATTTTTTTGACGTTCCTCAACATGAAGTCCCTGAATTTCCAAGGAAGAGGAATGAACTATTTTTTTCTCTTCTCATGGAATAGATGAAACTAGTAGTTGTATTTCCTTGCTATTTCTGTAACAAACATTCTTCCCCTAATGTGACATGGAAGGAGAGAAGGATTTTCCTTGGATCCAAAAATCCTTATCACACTGCAATTGTCCATTTTTTCAAGTGCCCCTTTCCTGTCTAAAAACTAGATTTCTTGTTCAAACATGAGGGGAGCATTCTTTACTAATAATAAAAAATTGAAAACATAGACAAAGTCATTAAAAACCTCATAAAAATAGTGGGATGAATTGTGCCTCCATAAGGCCTGGTACCAGAAGGTTACTGGGTTGAATTCCCATTTTACCTTCTTGGACAGAGACAGTTTTGGAAACAAACAACAATGTGCTATCGTGAAAACCAAGTAGGATGCCATATACAATTTATTCTCCTTTTTGAAGCTTGACAATTGGGAACAAATTTCAAGGGAAATTATCTTCCCCCAATAACAAATGGCTTGTTCCTTGACTGTGAAATACAAAATATAAAGAACCATGCAGGAAATAGTTGTTGTGGATTCCTGTCTCGTTATTCTTGTAAACAACCAGAAAATTTCCGAGAATGGATTTCTAAATGAAATAACATGCAATCTTGTGATATATTCTGGAACTTCCATCGAGTCTTCCAGAAACTCGGGCAAGAGGTCCAACCCGTTATTATGCTTTCTGAGGAACTACTTGGAGTCTTCTCCTCTACACGTCAATGTTGGCTCAGACAATCTTAACATCTGGTGGAAGATCTGAGGTGACAAAGAAACATGAGAGTGGTCCTGCAGTGGAATAATTATTTAGCCTGAAATATATTTATAGGTGCACTAAGAGACCATATCCTTACAATCAATAACTTCAGGGACACAGCCTACACGAGTAATTTCAGAGGTCCAAATTATTTCATTCTGGGTGGAAGAGGATGAGTAGTAAGAATATGCCCTGGACCACTGGAAGTTCTGGTGCTCGCGCCTGAATATGTTCATTGTATATCCACAAAACTGATTTCGAGTTGGTGCCATAGGTTTATGAGAATGTTCATTTTCTCCGGACGATGCATGAAATGAACAGTTGGAGGGGATAATATAACCCTCCGCAAATGTTGGTTTAATGTGTGTGAATGGGAAATATCCTCGAGCATGTCACTCATTAATGACAATCTCTATGGGTGTTGCATGATGAGTTGTTAGTAGTAAATCTTACTTATTGCATACTTAGAAGTG
>WSFP011418952.1:0-23278 GCA_009831015.1 Picea engelmannii
GCACATAATTTATGTAATATGGTAATGAAATAGTGGCATGCACTTATGTGTGATGTGTATGTGATAAGACTCAAAATATGTCTTATGTGTTTTTCTTAGGATCGATATTATGGACTTAAGATCCTAGGTATGGACATTAAGAAGAGGCTCTCATGGGTGAATTACTATGCATTCACTTAATACATTAATGTGACCTATGTTACTTGAAGAAGTGAAAAATACACTAGCTATTCATGTAAGATATTAGAAAAAATATAGTTGATTGATTTAAGAGCATAATGGTATAATTCCTCGATGGTACACAACTAATGATGTTAAATTTGAGACAATGTGTTTTTAATTTAAAATTGATATCCAATTACACCTGAAAAGATAGTTAATCTATTGTTAGTATGAGAATATGCAAATACAATTTCAAGGATAGGAGGGTTTTTGAAACATTGATCTCCAAGCATTAGCAGTTTATACCTGATAAAATAAACCTGTCCAAGAAGTCACCTTGTGGAGGAAGGGAAAATGGTGAACTTGTATATTTTCTAATGGAAATAAGTTGTTGAATTTCTTGTAACCATAACCAACTTGGAAGGATGATATAAATAAGAAAAATGAGAAAAGAGTAATAGAAGGATACTTCATGGGAGATGATGGAACAAAATGAAGTTGGATTGTAAAGTAAGAAGGTAAGGTTGAGTTGGTAATTCCTCAAACGAATGATGGGGATGAATTTTGTAGCAAAAGAAATATGCATAAGGCATGATAGAGCATGCTTGGGTATGATTGAAAATAGTTGGTCTGATCCAAGTGGATATCGATGGCCAACCACCTTTTCAACTGAATCAACATTTCGAGCCAATGGTTTTAATAAACCATGATATTCACCCTTTTGATGGGGAATGGAATGTAATACCATCTTCATTTGTTAATTGCAGACATCATGTAATGATCTTATGTACACTAATACAACATAGTGTTAATGCATAGAATCCCATTATAACTCTGAAATTAAGCACACTCGGGCTAGAGTCGTATCGGGATGGGTGACCACCCGAGAAGTCCTAGTGTTTATTGCCTATGGCATTTTATAAACTTAGATTATTTTATCCCACATGCATCATTGGAATTATTCTCCTCTCACTCTCTCATATATAATAGAGGTGAAGGAGTCCCTTTAAGAATGCAATGGAGTCTGATGTAAATATTTTTGTCAATGAGGTGTATCCAACATCTCTTTCTGTTCAGAGATAAGCTACCCCATTCTACCAGTTTGTGTACTACGATGTTTTTCTCTCGTATTAATTAATAGAAGTCAAGTTTCACTATATTTTTGTGTTATATTCTATATTTTTTTTGTCTCGTTTCATTCTCAGCATAATCCAGATCAGTGGTATCAGAGCAGTCTACTCCTTGTTGTTTCTCAGAGAATGTCCTATTGAGCACTCAACACACCTGAAAAGACTTTGCTAAATTTCTTTCTTTTTGGGTACCACTTATCATTTTTGAATCAAAGTCAGTGTTGTGGGATGGATGGTTTTATATGTTATTATTCAGTCTTGTTATCGTTTATTCTTGTTTTGTTTGAAGTTATTGACAGATTGATTTTTTTTTAGTAACATGGCATGAAGGGCCTAAAATGTACATGGTTTAAAAAATTTCAACGGTCGTTGATCGAAAAATTCTGGTCTATAGTATAGTTCTTTAATATTGCTGATACGTTTTTGGCATCGGTGATATCCAAGATATAAATCACAAATATGGACAACCATAACAAATCGTCGATCATTGATCAGCGATACATTTTCGGCATCGGCAAACTCTGAGGGAAGAAACTATGAAACAGTAACCGTCACAAATCGTCGATCGTCGATCGTGGATACATCGTTGGCATCGACAGGATAGGACATTGTAGCCAGGGATGTATGTCTAACGAAAATCACCGATGCCAAAAAAATGTTTCTCACGTAGAGGTCAAAATCAACAGCCACGTATCTTTTCCACGTAAATAGTATGTATGACTCAGTATTTTCCTCGCATCGTCTTTTGAGGTTCCCTGTGTCATATATGTACTTCCATGTCATCATTTCCACATAAGCATTGTATGACGATTTTGGTCGGCATTGAAACTTTCGCCTAAAGGTATCAATGAAACAATGTCTAAGAAAAATTGTCGACTTCAATTCACTCATTAACCATCAACATAATGATAGGTCACCAAATGTCGGGTTTTTTCATTGAACCTTCGTCAATCTACACCGGTAATCCTAGTTGCTATGTGTTGTTGTTCCATTCAAAAGACCTTGATATTTTTCCGACGTAGATCATACTAGTTTCTTATGAACACGAAAAGGCTTCGTAATTTGATGGGACACCCCTAGCTGAGGTAAGACAAGATTTTTGATTTGATGAATAAGTTAAATTTTTTCATAACCTATACCACGACCCCGTGCACTGACCAACAGTCAAAATTTGAATTCGTCTATGAACTACGAAGCAACCCACTCCTGTGCCACTAGCTTGTGTTACATTTAATACTGAGCATGGTGCAAATTTTGTCATACATTGTGTAGATCACATTTACACTCCAAAATTTGAGACTTGATGCGACAAGGTAAGTATACTTTCTGTTTAAATTTACAAGGTCATACCCAAACATGGTATTATGTTTGAAAATTTCTTATTCCCCAAAGTAGATGAAGGAGCGAGAGAAAGCGTCGAGGAGGTTACAACCCACTCTCTAATTATTTTTTTTATAAGTAAGAATTTATATATAAGGAACCCTCAAAAAACTAGAGTTACAAAATGTACAATAGTGTCGTACTGTAATAACTGAACTTCCCTATGGGGAAAATAGTTCAGTCAGTTGGTGTTGGGATCAAAATGACTGCCAGTCTTACAGAAACTGAAAATAGAGCTAAGAAAAAGTAAAATAAAAGCCATAAATAAAACCCTCATATTGGTCATATACTGGGTTTGTAACCTGGCCATCCCGATGGAGAGGTGGTGTGGATTGCTTGGTCCCAGGGATCCTCTTCGACAACTGCCCCTCTCCATTCCATTTTCTCATGTGTGTCGATGTCCGAGTCACCCCTTTCCCTTCTTTCGTTGGGCCATATGCCTCCCACTTCCCTGGGCGCATGCAAGCCCATTCCTACTACAACGTACTCCATGGGTGTTTCTTCTTCGGTGGGCATGTAGTCCTCGTCCATGGCCACTTGCATGGCCGGATCATAGTCGCCACCTCCTGCGGGAAGCCCCCTTTCTCTTGAGTCACCTGCATGAGTGTGCTCTGCTACATCCCCCATTGCATCTGGTGTGAAGTGGAAAGCCCCCTTGAAGATGGAGAGGATTTGGAGGAGCGCAGAGGTCTTCCCGTCCAGTAGCTCCAGTCAAAAATGAAGGTCATCCAGCCCCTACCGAAGCTCGAAGACCAGCCCGTGGAGAATGGACAAGCTATCCTACAATTGCGAGTCTGGGATCGAGTTTGAAAATGAATGTGGCCCAGGCTAGGTTTCCTGAAGAAAAGGTGGTGCTTCCAAGGGTGGGCGAGTAGAGGAGGTCTCTGGTGCAGCAAGTACGTTGACTAGTGAATTTGGTGGTACTGTCGGAGGCGCCCAGGATGAAGAGGCTCTGTCAAGGATGGGTCCTAAGAGAAAACCCAGCAAGCTATCAGTGAGTGTCAGTCTTTCAAGCCAGGAAGCAGGAGGGGAGGAGGTGGCGAGTGGTTCTTGTTCATACTGCGAGGAATGCGAGGAGTGCGAGGGGGACGAACCAGGGGAGGATCCCAGGGAGGGTGCAGGTGCTCGAGCAAGGACCAATTGAGGCTGAAGTGGTTGCCAGGGAGAGCCTCTCCTTGGCTTGACTCTTTGTATCGGCATTTTGATGGCCTAGGAGGAGAGGGTGAGTACAGGGAAAGAGCCTAGGTGGATGAGGAGGAGCTAGGAAAAAAGCCAGTTGCAAGAGAGCACAATGAAGGAGGGATGCTGGAATGAGGCATGGCTTCATAGTTGAAGAAGAAGAAGAAGGCGGTGTCACATGCGCAGAGTAAAGGCGCATTCAATGAGTGGAGCCATGGATGGGACAGTATGAGGAGGTCAGGAGCACCAGGATTAATGGTGCCTAGAACGTCGTATGGGAGATTTAAGTTTCTCACTCTTCAGTCACATGGCCCTCGCCATGTTGGCCTCTTCGCGCTTCCTCCAAGTGCCATGTGTCCCACACTATCACCCCATCAGGGGGTATTTCCACTGTCGTGGTTTTTTCTGTTCACTACTGGATGATGGGGTGTGTCGGATGGATCGAAGTTTGGAAAAGGAGTTTCGGTCCTTCCCAATTCGTTCCCAAATTTTCCAGTTCATCTGCAACCTGATTTTCCTTTCTCCTAATGTGTGAGGGGATGAAGACCTGATTGGGTTTCAGGAGATTCACAACTATTCTTAGACCATAGGAGAGTCTCCAGCAAGGTGAGATTCGCTCTGGGTCAGCTCCGTTCAAGATTCTCCCGAAGAGATTGGTAATGACTAGCAAATCCCCTTCAACAATCAACTTGGTGAAGTTGTGCTCAATTGCTAATTGAAAGCCTCTGGTGAGCCTCCATAACTCAGGAACATTGTTCGTAGTGTGGCCTAGGCTACCTGTGTTAATGAGAAGAATATTGCCTTGGTGATTATGGAAGACCACTCCAAAACCTACTACCCCATGGTTACCCTTGGAGGCTCCATCAAAGTTGAGTTTGATGAAGCCTTCCATGGGAGGGGACCAATGCGTTGGGCTTCTTTGAAGAGGTTTAGTGGTGGGGGGGGGGGATGGGTTCTGACTCAGATTAAATTTCCAATGCTGAAGAATACTTTGCTCAGAAGGAGGGCCATTCAGATCTGTTGCATGCCAATGTTGTAGCCTGATAGTTTCGAGAATATTGAGCTGGCTTTGCTTCCAACAGTGCTGCCAAGGGAGCTGATCATTCCTGAAGATTCTTCTATTTCTTTCCTTCCAAATTTTCCAAAGTATAAATCCTAGGAGAAGTTTCCAGATACGCTTGATAAGGGGTGATTGAAAATCATTGTCTCTATAATCTACTATGGTGTCGATGATGTTGTCCCGTTTGCGATCCGAGGTGCGCATGATCAGCACACATTGATCCCAGAATTGAGAAGTGTAGGGGCAGGTGTTGAGGAGATGGTTCATAGTTTCAACTTCTTATCCACAAAGCATATAGATGGGCAAGCCAAAAAAAACCCTTTTCCAGAGGTTATCCCAAGTGATAATGCTCGAATGAGTAACAAGCCAGAGGAAAAGACTGATTTTTGGCTAGTGTTTCAGGGCCTAGATTTTGTTCCAATCCCTCCTTTGGGGTAATGGGCCCGAGTGAGTTTCGATGGCATAGGCCTCTTTTATGCTGAAGGTTCCCCTTGGAAAGTATCCCCATTGTAGGATGTACTCACCTGTCAGAATGGGGATTTTCCTTTTATTGATTTCACCTTGCTATGGCTGAAGGTCCACGTGTGCCTCTAAACTTAGGTACTCCTTGTTTGAATTCCAGCATCTCCATGTGGGCTTTGTTGGGTTGTCCTTCCAGTAGTCTACCACTTTTTTCAGGCCCGCCTGTGTAGCTGGGATGCTAATAGTGTCATCCCAATATTCGTGCTCCAAAATTGGCCATTGTTGCCACGAATCTTTCCAGAACAGAGTTGTTTGCCCATTTCTAATTTCCCAGAAGGCACGGTTTGTGACAAGATGTCGATTCTACTTAGTTGTCGCCTAGATTAGGGATCTAGGGTTGTCCCCATTCCATCTGATTAGGTTTCTCTCCGCCATGTTGGATGCATATTTCCTTCTTTAGAGCTTGGCCCATAAATATTGAGGTTTTTTGAGCCACCTCCAGCAGACCTTAGCACTTAGGAATTTTTTTATGACTGAGGGGTCCCTTAACCCAAGGCCCCCCTCAACTTTGGATTTCTAGAATTTGTCCCAGCTAATCAGTGCTAGTTTTTTCCTTGTTTTAAGGCCTTGCCAAAGGAAATTCCTTTGCAAGCTTTTTATGGTCGTAAGGACAAATTTTTTGACCGCAAGAGCAGAAAAGGTAAATACAGGTAGGGATTGAAGCATGTCCTTAAGTAGAATGAGGTGACTGGAGTGATTGAGGGCTCTGTAGGTCCAAGAAGAGAGCCTCTTGGCAAAGGAGGAGAGGAGATTCTCCCACGAACTGTTCCTGAGGGAATTGTCCAGCAAGGGGATGCTGAGGTATTTGGACGGAAGGGAGCTTCGAGTGAAACCGAGGATTTCAGAGATATGACATTGAATCAGAGCTGGAGTATTGAAGAAGAAAATCTGGGATTTGTCTTTGTTAAATTCTAGTCCTGAGGCATCACAAAAAGTTTGAAGGATCGAGAGGTAGGAGTGGGATTCCTTTACTGTGGGGGAGCCCATCATCAGGGTATTGTCAACAAATTGGTTGTGAGAGATTGGGGGAGAGATATCGTGCAGGGGTAGACCAGTCAACAATTTATTATCTATGGCAGTGTGAATGGAGTGACTGATACCCTCAGCCATCATAATGAAAAGGAAAGGGGACAGAGGGTCGCCTTGTTGGATTACTCTGGAGGGAGAAAAGGGATGAGAAGGGACCCCATTGAGAAGGATAGAAAAGAAAGCAGAGGAGGTAAGATTTAGAATCCACTCTACCCAAGTGTGGTTGAAACCAAAGGTAAGGAACATTGTGCACATGTAATCCCAGCTTAACTTGTCAAAGGCTTTGGAGAGATCCAGTTTTAGGAGCATAGCTGGCGTGCAGGTCTTCTGCAAGGAATGAATAACTTCATGCACTAGGATGATGTTGTCTAGGATTTGTCTGCCTTCCACATAACCCGATTTCTCTGGAGAGATTATCAATGGTAGGATGGGCTTGAGTCTTCTGGCGATCACTTTGGTTTGGATTTTATAGATGAAGTTGCACAGGGCGATGAGTTGGAACTTCTTGGGGTGATTGATCTGCTCCTCTTTGGGAATGAGGGTGAGGAGAGTCGCATTGAGAGCTGGGAGTACTTGCCCTAAAGACCTGGAATATTCAATGATTTCCCATACCTCTTCCCTGATCATCTGCCAACAGTGATGGAAGAAGTCACTAGTAAATCCGTTTGGACCCGGAGCCTTACCTTTGGGGGTGTCTTGGAGCACCTAATCTACTTCCTCGATTGCGATGGGCCTAAGTAGGGCTGCATTCTGTTCCTCGGTGATTAGGGCGAGTATGTGTTGCGTAACCTTGGTAATAGCCTAAGATCTATTATGTAGGGGCTTCGTAAGGAGGTATTTGTAATAAGAGACCAATTCATTTTTCAGATCCTCATGAGAATGGATGAGTTGGCCATTATTGGAGGTTAAATGTGTGATTCGATTAGTGTGCCTCGTTGAAGGGTGGACCTGTGAAAAAATTTTGTGTTTCGATCGCCCTCCTTGAGCCACTGGATATGAGATTTTTGTTTCCACTGAATCTCTTCTTGAGCCTTCCAGATTCTAGTTGTTGGCTTATAGCTACTTCCTGGGTTTTAATATCTTCAGTAAGTCCATGCTCCCAGATTTCTCTTTGTACAATTCTCATTTGATTTGTCAGCTAATTTTGGGAGTCAAAAATATTTCCAAAGGTTTGCCTGTTCGAGAGTCTGAGTTGTTGCTTAAGATTATTGAGCCTCTGCTGGAATCGGTACATCTTGGAGCTGTGAGGTATCGCTGCTTCCCTCCACCACTCGTGGATCATTTTTTGAAAATCCGGGTGGCTGAGCCAGAATTTCTCGAACCTGAAGGGTTTCTGACCTGGGGTGGTCGACACATCTAGCCATAGCTGAATGGGCTAGTGATCCGACCCATGAAAATCTAGAATGCTTGACTCAAGAGTTGTGCCTTCCAACAGGAGGGAGTCTGAAATCAGGAACCAATACAGTTTGCATGCTATCTGATTGATTCCAGTTCCCCTATTTGTCCAAGTGAAGGTACCATTGGGGGTTTCTAGGTCAATGAGGTCGATGTTGTCTATAATATTTTGGAAGTCGTTGCAGTCCTATTCCAGGCACTGAGTTCCTCCTTTTTTTTCATCCAGGTTGTGTATTAGGTTGAAGTCACCCCCTAAAATACATCTATTTTCCTTGGTTAAGGTAGACAGGTACTCCAGCTTACTAAGGAAGGCTTTCTTATCCATGGAACTGGCTGGTCTATAAACATTGGAGAGGTGGCCAGGTTTGTTGGAGCCGATGAGCGTGTAGGAGGCCATGATAGACCATTTGGTCATGATGAAGGTTTCCATAAGGTTGTGTTGGGGTTCCATAGTATAGCTAGGCCTTCGGCTGTGCCTGTGGACGCTATGGATACTAATTTCCCTTGCTTCCAACAATAGGGGAGAAGCCTATCTATGTCTTCAATAGCACATTTTTTTTCTTGGAGCATCATTATGTTCGATTTCTCTGTTAAGATCAAATATCGTAGCAGTTTTTACTTGCTATGTCCATTGAGACCTCTTATATTCCAAGAGATTATCTTCATGAGGAGGAGGGGGAGGGTAGAGGGGGAAAGCTGTCCGATATGAGGTGGATCTGACCAAAGTTCACCATGAAGTGACCTATCTCTTGTATGAGCTTGTTTTCCAACTTCCTTCCTCTTTTCTTTTCATCTTTATGAGGTTTAATCTAATCCTTTGGTGGATTCCCTTGTATTCCCAAACCCTTACTGGATCTAGTTGTGGATCTGGATGAAGTGTTGAGGAAGACCTTGTGCACTTTTCGCAGTTGATCTGGAGGTATGGTGTATAGTTTCTGCTGTCGATATGCTTGATCTAGGTGCTCCAGGTCCAAACCTACTAGTTCTTTCTCGTCTAGATCCATCTCGACATACCCATCCTAAGCTTCCAAGTGATCCTCCATTTGAGTTGTAGGTTCTATTGGAGATGTGGTTTGATTCATCTCCAGCAGTGGTCCTCCTTTCCCTTTACCTATTTGCTGGGGTGTTTTCTCTGTCTCCGCCTCTTTGGGGTTTGAGGGGTTCTCCAGTTGATCTTATAGGATCACATATTTGTTGTTGGTGGACGGATCCTTATTTTCATGGGTTGTCTGCTTTCTTCTGCCTTTTCTGCACTTTCCAGGTGCCTGAGCGAAGCCATCCTTGTCTTTGCTGGCATCTAAATTCCCTTCTTTGTTTGCGGCATTGAGGGGGCATTCTCTGAAGAGATGTCTGTGCTCATGGAATTTACTACACTTGAAAAGAATATGTTCATAGTCAATGGTTTACATCCAGTCCTCATCATGGTATTCTAGGGCTATGGATCCCTGGAGTGGCTTGGCTATATTCAGGTATACAACAATGCATGCATATGAAGTGTATCGTCTTTTCCTAGTGGCCTCCAAAGATTTGACATAGACACCAATGGTGTTACCTATACCTGGAAGAATCTCCTCCAGCTAGAATTCCTGAGGTAGGGAATATAGTTTGATCCACACTGGTGCATTTGCGAAGTCCTCCATTTCAGAGCTAAATTTCTCTATCCATAACCTCAAGAAGAGTCTCGTTGAGTTGAAAAAATATGACCCTCCGTAAAAAATGCGGTTTTGATCCTCTAGGTTGCGCAGGATGATGGTGACGAAACCCCTGGATCCCAATTGTAGTTCATAATTTCCCTTGGGATTCCACCAATGTTGTATCCATTTGATCAGGTCCTGTTCTGAGGGCTAGAGCCCTAAAAATTTGACTACTAAGGCGTAATCTCTCATATATTGTTTTTGTTCCTCAATGTGGGGTGAACTGATAACGTATTTTGGGGCATGTGGTGCTTGTGGGATACACTTGCCTAGTATCCATGGCCTTGACGTTCTTTCGGGTGTTGGCTCTTTCCCTGAGTCAATGGCATCTCTTTGTATTTGAAGGTTCCTTCGACCACTAGCTTGGAGCGTAGAATGGGGGGACGTTCAAAGGTGGTTCACTTTGAGCCCTCTCTTGTGTTTCCATTAGTCATTGCCTAGCTATAAGAGGGGCCTCTCGACCCTCCCTCCTTTAGAGGCATGAGCCCCAGTGGGACTGACAGTTGTAGAAGAGCGGTAGAAACCCTAAACCCTAGCCTGGTGCTGCTTCAAAATCGCTCTGGACCTATGCATATTTTAATTGGGCAACAATTCACCCACTCTCTAATTTTTATTACTAGTAAGACTAGGTTAATTTCTTTCAAGAAAGAGAAACATTCCTCCAAGAAAGACAACGACTAAGCGCTCTCCAAGAATTCCCAAGAGGAAGGAACCAGAGGTTGGTGAAGGGTCCACATCAGGCGCTACAAGAAAGCTTGATTTTTTCTTAAAGATGGAAACAATTATCCGCACATCTACCAAAAAGGAGTTTACCCAACCTCCAACGTTTGGTTACACAGAGGCAAGCAATGAATCTAAAGTGGTGATCCCGCATTGGGGAGACCTTTATTGCAAAATTAGTTAGGAGGATTACCCAGAGTTCACACCTCACAGTAACCCAGACGTCAAAATATTGGATGATTAAGTGTTCTCGAACATCAGGAGATCATATCTTCACACAGTGGCTTGTCGTACCCTAGTTCTTCCCTTCATCGAAATCGTAGGATGGATAATTGACCATGTAGACACAATGAAATGCATGATCAACAATGCAGAGCATAATGTGTTGGTGTTTTCCTTTCAGTTGAGGTACAAAATTATTATAAACTCATGGATCCAGAGGAAAGGTCAAACATAGATTTCGTGGTAAAATTTTATGAGTATCATGACACCAACAGGTTACTAGCCTCGTGGTGGAAAGAAGACAAAAATTTCACAAACAGAAACACTGGCTAGTACAAAATGGTAAATCTTGGAGAGCCCTACATGTATTTAATGGCTTTGATTTTCCGATTATATGGAGAAAAGGATTGCTCAAAATTTTCAGAAGCTTCGATTCCCTTGGTGTATACCGTGACGATTTCTGGGAGTAGTTTCAATTGTGGAGCCAATATTTCAAAATAGCTGAGTATTAATATCCTACAGGCCCAGACATCGAAGGAAGAATAATTTCCAATCTTATACATGGGATCCTACCTATTGGACGTAATCTACGCAAGAAAGGTTTTTGCAGGTATGAATTTAAGCTGACATATTAATGGATTTCTTGTACATGTTTATTTTAGTATCTTATGGGAGAATATGTACAAAATATTGTATACCATGATATGTGATGGGTTCATAGCTAGGATATACTTCATTATCTTTAGAAAGGAATGTCCTAGGATTTCGATGGAAGCCAAAAAGATGATAGATAAATTTGGCCACTGGTACTTTGAAGAGACAAGCACCTATATCAGAGTGTTCAGAGCTACTGGTACACCCCACCTACTCCCTGTTCATGTCCCATATCGTCTCATATTGGGAGAGATTTGTTACCAAACCATTTTACAAGGTTATAATGCTTCATTGGTAAAGGATAAGAAGAGAGATTTCATTCCCTATGGTTTTCATATAGGATTTTATATGGTCAAAGACACTGTGCAGGAGAAAAGAGAAGGGTTAAATCAACTTGAATATTGGTTCCCCACAGGACGATTTCGCAAGCATGATCGAAAGGGTCTAGTTCCCCAACATGCATCACAGGTATCCTCCTATTGGTCATATGCTCATGATAGTTTTGAATATGAAATCTTTACTGAAGGCAGTCAGGACTAGGAGGAAGTGTTGCATAGAAAGGATAACCAAAACATGACCAAATTCAAAGAAATGAACATGGATGAACAAGTTGAGACTATATAGAACACTGCTCAAGAAGCCATTAGGGTAAGAGAAGAAAACATAGCTACAGAAATGGTCGAGGCACGGAGAAGGGGGATACTATTACTAGAAGAAGTCGAAAGAGCTATGGAAATATTTGAAGGAGAACCCCTACTCAATCCTTTGATGGGAACTTTGAGAATAACCCTGGTAGGTGTAAGAAAGGAGGAAAAACCAACTAATTCAAATGAAATTCCACCAGGGGAGACTACTAATCAAGAAAACCCTAGCCCTATGTCACCACAGGAAGGATCGTTGGTGACTACTACGGCTTAGCGAAGGTCAGCAATAGCATCAAGTGGGACATGTATTCCTACTTTCTTCATAGATTTAATCACCATATATGACGATGAGGAAGGTTCAGAAGCCTTAGGATAAACCCCGGTACCAATCACACAAGAGGAGGAACCTGGGGAAACCTCTACTCCAGCTTTCGATGTTTTTATCCCAAATCCCCAGGAATGCAACCATGAGGCTAGGAGCACTCTAGACGCTGCATTTCTCGATCAATTGGGAACATAGCCTTAGAATGAAAGCTCCAAGAATGACTTGGGTGCTGGTGAACAAGAATAAGAAATGGAGACACCATAAATCGACATCTCAATGGATGAACTCCCAACTAATGTCGATCCTCTATCTACTTCCCCAGCTAGGACAAATAATTTTTCAACCGACAAGGACCAGTTGAAGGCCAAATCACCAGAGCATACAAAAACTTCCCCTGCTAAGGAATCGAAAGAGCCTACCATGGAACATCTCTATATGGCAGGACGCCTAGGCAGTACTCTGTCCTGACAAGATCAACAGATTCTTGAACCAATAGATGAAATCGTAGATATACAAGAAATTTCTTATGACAGGAAAAGGAAATTTGTAATGAGAAGAAAAACCAAGAAAATGAATCTCACACTCGATAGAACACTTCTCATAACCAAAGAGGAAGCAATGTTTGACAAAGAAAATGCTAAGATGATTGAGCTAATCAAAGAAAGTATGGCCATAACCGAAGCTAATTTAGATAGGGAAAGAAGGAATGAAAGGGAGGTAGCCTCCATGAAGAAATAATTGTACCATCTGTGACATCAAGAGGAATATTCCCAGAAATCAACACAAACAGTGGTACTCATGAAGAGTGATTTCCGAGAAATGTATGCACAATTCACAAGTGAAAGATATATATTCACCGCTCAAATAGTTGATTTCCAAGAAGATACCCTCATGGGGTTGGAAACTTGTAAATACATGAAATAATGGTATGAAAAGGCACATCAAGCCTTATAATAGATAGACTACATCAGCAAAGTGTAGAAGGGATGAGATACATAAGAGCATGGAATCTGAGTGTTGATGGATAGGAGCATCACCCGAATAAGGAAGGAAGTTGAACACTGGGTAAGCATGGTCTGGGAACCTCAGCGGAAAATACAGGAAATATGGGGAGAGTGTGAGAAAATTTGGGAGAAAATAAATCAGGAAATGAGGAGCATTTACCTACCATAGTTTGGTCCACTGGAGGATTTCACTGATCTGCATGACATAGTTAAACAACATGAAGAGAAAGACCTGGCATGGGAAGAGAATATTTCATAGATTTCAAGCATGATCCTGGGTCAAGTGAATAAGTTCATGGAACCTCCGATTAAATCTCTTGTAGTCCTACAACGCCTAAGTGTCAAGCTAATTGATTACAAGGAATGATCAATAGAGATAAAAGAGGTCATTTCCACTCCGATATGTCAACACAAGTTCCCATATGCAAATACATGAAAATATCTCTTCTTCAAGTGGTCAAAGTACAAGAAGAACAATCCACTTCAATAAAACCACTAGATGATCAAAGGAGAAGAAAAAAATAACCAAAAAGAGAATTGTGTAGCCTGAGGAAAATCCTCACAGAAAAGACATATATGCCAATCAAGATTAAATCCCATCGATAATTCCATCTAGATCACGACTCTAGAGAATCTTACCACTCATCAAACACTTATGAGTTTAATTGTGCCTCTTACGTGGGTTTGGTTCATGTTGTTGAGTTAAACGGATCTCAGACCCCTCAACAAAATTGGGATTCCAACCACCTGATGCCTTTCAACGACATCGCTGAAGTGCAAGGACCTCCTACTAAAGTTCTAGTTGTACATATGCGAGGTAGAAGTCAACTTGTCCAAATTAATCCCACCACTACTCAGTTATCTAGAGGGATACCAACGAACGATCACCCCAAACCACTATTTTATCCCCAAAGGAACCCCACAAATATACATGCTCGAGAAGCTTCTAAACTAGACTACAATGTGGTAGAAGACTGGAAGAAGATGAAACCAATAGATACCAATATACTTGAAGAAGATGAAATCAATAGATACCAATAGATGTGTAGGATTCCTCAACAAAAGGATTTTCTGTTACAGGCCTTGAAATCAATAGATACCCATATGACAAGCACTGATTAAATTGAGGTCCCATATCCCATATATTTAACAAATAATCCAAGTGTGAATGCTTGTTCTTTAGACAAAAGAGGAAGGCCTTTTGTTCCTCCTTTCCTCTTGACATTTGAAGTTTTCAATAGAAATATACATAATTTCCTAGTCGATTCAAGGGCATCTTAAAATGTCATGTCATTGTGAATTTGCAAGAAATTGAACGCAACCCCACTCAAAAGTGATAAACACATTATACAAATATATAGGACTCAGGTAAAGGTCATTGGGGAATTGAAAGATGTCATGATCATAATTTCTATACAACCCAAATTTGTTCAAGTTATTGACATAATCATAGTAGACATCCTGGAGGCCTATGGACTACTACTTAGCCAATATTGGTCCTAGAAATTAAACGGTTACTTTAGTGCCAATTGGGATCACCTTTAGTTTCCATTAAAAGGACACACAAACATGATCAATATTGATACAGAAATATACCTCAAACATATCGTCACTGACTTAGAGACCCCAAATGAACCCTAGTCGACAAAGTTCCCTATTGTAGGAAACTACACTTGTGATTCCGATTTTGGTAATTTCTCCCCTCACGTGTCTGACATACCTCCCACTCAAAAATCAGAAATTATTTTTTAGGTAGACTTACTAGCAACCACAGAGGAAATCATCCTCTATTAGGATTCTCTAACAGGAATAGCAGACAAGGTTGAAAGTGAAAAAATAGCTAGACATGAAGAAGTTAGTAATTTCCCCCCACAAATTTGGACGATGTACTTTGATGGTTCTAAATCACAAGAAGGGTTGGGAGCATGATGTATCCTCATTGACTCAAAGGGGAAATGAAACTTCTTATCCTACAAATTAGAATTTGAATGCACTAATAACACTGTTGAATATGAAGCTCTAGTCCAGGGACTTAAGATGGCCATCGACTTAAACGTCAAAGATTCGAAAGTTTTTGGAGACTCTAAAATTATTGTTAGACAAGTAAAGAATACTATCCATTGCAATTCACCTCACTTAAGAAATTATCATCAACAGGTACACAAGCTAATAGACAATTTTGAGGACTTCAACATTACCGCTATTCCCAGGACAAAAAATACTCTTACTGATTATTTATCCACTGTGGCTTCAAGATTATCTCCTTTAGAAGACTATGAAGCCTTAAGGTTTGGAATAGAACTTCTCTACAAACCGTTGGTACCTAAAAACATTTCTAATTGGAAAGTTTTTGAAGGGGATGAACAAATTGTAGATTTCCTGACTAATCAAGAGAATTTCAAGGATTTGGCCATTGAAAATGAAATATTCCAAAACTACTCACATAATCAAATCTCTATGAACAAAAGAGCGAAACAAATCACTATGATGAAAAACCAAAGTTTCACATGATACCAAAAGGAGTGGCCAATCTGGAGAACCTTTTTGACCTAAGGGAAAGATTTAGAGGGCCAAGGAATGCAAAAATACGGAGCTCATGTCCTATATACAAAACTATAAACCTAGGAACCCCCAAGAACCCAAAGAATGTCAATTTGGGTAAGACAATGTCCAAAGAAGATAGGAAATATTATCTCAAACTGTTTAAAGAATATCAATATGTATTTTCATGGTCCTACCAAGAATTGAAAACTTATGATACTCGCATTATCCAACACACGATCCCGTTAAAGTTTGTAGTAAAACCCTTTCAACAAAATCTTAGGAAGTATCACCCATATTTGGAACCTCTGATGTATCAAGAGATGAAGAAATTATTATATGCCAAGATTATCTTTTAGGTAAGACACTCTGCTTGGGTAGCCAATCTGGTGCCTATCAGAAAGAAGTCTGGAGAGATACGCCTGTGTGTGGATTTCATAAACCTTAACAGAGCATCGGAGAAGGATAAATATCCAGTCCCATCCATGGAACAACTCCTACAGATAGTATCCGACACTGAATTTTTTTCCCTCCTAGACATTTTCTCGGGATATAACCAGGTCCTGGTTTCAGAAGATGATCGATTAAAAACTACCTTCTAGGCCAAGTGGGGAACCTTTGATTATAAACACATGCCTTTTGGGTTGATAATGTTACATCATCTAAATAGACTACTACAAGTGTGTGGTAGTCTATTTAGATGATGTAACAGTATACTCAAAAAACAACGATGACCATATTCAACATTTGACTCATATCTTTTAAAGGTGTAGGAAATATGGAATATCTTTGAACCCTAAGAAAACCATCTTTGGTGTAGAGAAAGGAAAATTATTAGGTCATATAATATCTCAAGAAGGAATTAGCATTGACCCCGAGTGGATAAAAGTGATAGCTCAACTCTCTTTGCCTCACAATAAAAAGCCCATGCAATCCTTCTTTGGGAAAATCAACTTTGTGAGAAAATTTACTCCTGACTTTGCTGAAACTATTAAACATTTACAAAAATGATTCGCAAATATGCACATTTTAAATGGGATGAAGAAAGGAAACGATCTTTTAACAACATCAAAACTACAATATCCCAAGCACCAGTACTACGAAGTCCTGATTTCAACAAAGATTCATTCATTTATACCTTTTCTTCTGACCAATCCTTGGCAACAGTACTTACCCATAAGGACGAAGAAAACAATGAGGCATCAATATCATTTATGAGCACTAACCTTCAAGGAGTTGAACTGAACTGTCTGGCTATAGAAAAACAAACTTACGTAGTTTATACAGCGATAAAACATTTCAAATCCTATATCTTGAAGAACCACACTAAATTCATAGTCCCTCACCCCGCAGTCAGATATTTTTTCACCCAACAAGAAATGGGACAAAGGAGGGGAAATTGGATGGAAATTTTTCAGGAATTTGATCTAGACATAAAACCTGCCAAAATAGTCAAGGCTCAAGGAATGTGTAAACTAGCTACTGAGGCCCAAGATCTGGTCAACGTAGAAGACTCTGGTTGCAAAAACGAGTTCTCATTATGGTGTAGTGAAGCCTTATATGTACCTCCTGGGCAAGAATCCTAGTATGGAAACTTGTCTTATCTCCTACATCATGGAACTTGTCTAAAAAACCTAAACCCTAGAGAAAGGAGAGATCTTAGGTTAAAGTTCTCTCAATATCACCTCATAAATTATGTGCTTTTCCACGTAAACTATGATGGAGTACTCCTTAGATGTATTGAACATGATAATGTAGAAAAGGTACTGAGAGACCTTCGTGATGGTCCAGCGGGTGGACATTTTGCAGGAGAAACCACGACTCACAAAATATTAAGGGTTGGTTATTATTGGCCTAATCTGTTCAGGGATGCTCATGCATATTGCCATGAAATGTAAATCTTATCAAGTAAGCGTCGGTAGGGAAAAGAGAGCAAACATTCCACTACAGTCGATGACCATATCCAGACCATTCAAGCAATGGGGAATAGATGTCATAGGATAAATTAATCCCAATTCTTCGAAACAACATAAACATATATTTGTTGCTACAAATTATTTCATGAGGTGGACGGAGGCTATCCCTCTCGCACACATTAATGAAAAGGTAGTGATCCAATTTTTACAAAAACAACTAATAACAAGGTTTGGGATGCCCTCCATCCTCATTTTTGACAATGTTGCCTACTTTTCTTCCATGTGCTTGACCAAATTTTCCCTTAATAAGGGGATCATAATAAGATGTTCTGCAAACTACTATCCACAAGGGAATGGGGTAGTAGAGTCAACTAATAAAAACCTGGTGAAAATTTTAAAAAATACAGTTGCTAAAAATCAGAGGAATTGGCATAATTTACTTCATAATGCCCTATGGGCTGATAGAGTAACACCAAAAGAAGCCATAGGAAACTCTTCCTATTTTCTGGTATATGGTAAAGAAGCCATTCTTCCAAATGGATTGTACCTTCCATATTTACATATTTCCTGGGCATTAAGAGGTCAGCCCTCATCCGATCTAAAACAAAGGATTGGCACCCTTCTCATGATGGATGAAGAAAGAGAAAAGGATAAATTTAAGTTCACCGCTCATCAACGAGTAGTTAAAATATGGTTTGACAAACATAAGGCCAAAGAAAAAAATTTTGAGGTAGGAAACCTAGTCTTGAAGTGGGATAAAAAAAACGAGTCCAAAGGAAAACACTCAAAGTTCTAAAAGATATGGCTTATACCTTTTCATGTGGCCAAGAAGATCTGGGCAGGCAAATATCGGTTGAAAAATCTGAGGGGGGAATCTGACATCCTCCTGGTGAATGGTTAGGCCTTAAAACAATACTTTTCCTAAAAGAAATGTGTGTCTTTTGATGTTTTGGTTTGATTTTATGTTTCTTTTTTACATTTTTATCAAGATGAGTTTGTGGGTTTAGGGAAGACAGACTCCGAACTCCCTTTTATTTCTTTCTTTTGCTTGTTATTTTCTTTTAATTAAGTTGTGTTCTGTAAAGTAGTGGTTGACTTTAATAAATACGGTGAAGCAGACTCTACTCCTAACCTACGCTTGCATGTAAAATAAGAAACGTTGGGCAAGTACAAATTTCCAAAATCATATTTATCTTTGTAAGCATACTACCTGGGAAAGTAATGAAATATATTCCTAGTGGCCTAGTAATGCTAAATGAAGAGATGGATAGATGGAAAGAATCACATGTACCTATGGATAGAGCCAGTAAAATCCCCACCTTAACACTTTCACCTTGTCAAAAACAGATATCCTCCTCTCTGACTCACTCTTGGAATTTATGCCAAAAGAAAATGATCTATATTAAAAGGAGGGAAAATTCTGAGAGGGTATGCAGATAAATCCATCGGGGCTATGGATGCTCGCTGGCAGTGGAGCAAGGTATGTGATGTTGGGGTGACTCTGTCAAGGCTATGGATTCTCACTGGTAGTAGAGAAACACCATAATAAAGGAATGATAGCTAAATGGTCTCATGCCAATGGATGCCCTACCTGACTCTTGTCTATAAAGGAAATGGATTGAAGTTAAAAGTAAAGGGAGTGTAAAATCTAAACCCCACAAGGAGATTTGGATTTGCGAACCCAAGAACTTGTGTACACATTGATAGAAAAGGTTCTATTGAAAATGAATACAATAAATCCAGATGGTTTCTCAACCAATTTGCACAGGCTAAGCACAAGGGAGGGAGAAAATATTTTTTTTTCGCCCAGAAAATTGCCATTTTTTGAGCACTCAACAGACCTTAAAATACTTTGCGAAATTATTTATTTTTGGGTACCACTTATCATTTTGAATCAAAGTCAGCGTTGACGGATGGATGGATTTATATGTTGTTATTGAGTTTTGTTACCAATTATTCTTTTTTTGTTTGAAGTTATTGATGGATTGATTTTTTTTAGTAACATGGCATGAAGGGCATAAAATGTACATGGTTTAAAAATTTCCAACAGTCGTTGATAGAAAAAATTTGGTCTATTGTACTGTTCCTTAACATCGACAATACGTTTTCAACATCAATGATATATAAGATATAAATCACAAATACGTACAACCATAACAAATCGTCTATCATCGATACATTTTCGGCATCGACGAACTCTGAGTGACACTATGAAACAATAATCATCACAAATCATCGATACATCGTCGGCATCGAAAGGATAGGATGTTATAGCTAGGTATGTATGTCTAACAAAAATCACCGATGCCAAAAAAACATTTCTCACGTAGAGGTCAAAATAAACAGCCAGGTGTCTTTGCCGTGTAAATAGTCCATATGGCTCAGTCTTTTCCCTACGTCATCTTTTGAGGTTCCATGTTTCATATATGTACTTCCATGTCAACATTTCCATGTCAGCGTTGTACAATGGTTTTGGTCGGTGTCAGAACTTTCGCCTAAAGGTATCAACAAAAATTGTCTAAGAAAAAATGTTGACGTTGATTCACTCATTAACTATCAACAGACTGATAGGTCACTAAATGTCGGAGTTTTTCATCAAACCTTCGTCATTATACACCGAAAATGTTGGCCGACCCATGTTGTTATTCCATTCAAAATAATTTGATATTTTGTCGACGTCAATCATACTAGTTTCTTTTGAACATGAAAAGGCTTGGTAATTTGATGGGACAAACCCATCAGAGGTAAGACAGGATTTGTGATTTGATGGATAAGTTAAATTTTCGCGTAACCTATACCACGACCTTGCGCGTCGACCAACAATTGAAATTTGAATTCATTGATGAACTATGAAGTAACCCGCTCCTACGTCGCTAGCCTGCATTGCATTTCATCCTGAGTATGGTGCAGATTATGTGATAGATTGCACAGATCGCATTTACACTCTCGAATTTAAGACTTGATGCGATAAGGTAAGTATACTTTATGTTTAAATTTACAAGGTCATACCCAAACATGGTATTCTGTTCGTAAATCGCTTATTCCCCGAAGTAGACGAAGGAGCGAGAGAAAGCATCGACAAGGTTACAACTCGCTCTCTAACTTTGATTACCAATAAGACCAGGTTAATTTCTTGAAAGCAAGAGAAAAATACCTCCAAGAAATCCAATGACCAGGCACTCTCCAAGAATGCCCAACAGGAATGAACCGAAGGTCGGTGAAGGGTTCACACTAGGCACTGCAAGAGAGCTTGATTTTGTCTCAAAGATGGAATCAATTATCCGCACATCTACCAAAAATAAGTTTGCCCAAACTCCGATGTTTGACGACACAGAGGCAAGCATTGGATCTAAAGTGGTGTTCCCGCATTGGGGAGACCTGTATAGAAAAATCAATCAGGAGGATTACCTGGAGTTCACACCTCACAACAACCCAAATGTTAGAATATTGGATGATCAAGTGTTCCTAAACATCAGGAGATCATATTTGCACAGGGTCATAGGTGATTTTAGGGGCAAAATTTCACCGATGGGTGAAATTAAGAGGTTTGGAATTTTGGTTGGGCGAATTGTTTACATAAAGAGGTTATTTGGGTTTAAATATATATAGCCCCAAATTTATTTTCAAATATATATATATATATATATATATATATATATATATATATAACCCTTAGCCCACATATATTTGTGAGGGAAGAGCATGGAAATCCATTTTTTCCCCTTAAAATTCGAACCAGGTCCTCCCATTCGCCTCAATTTTCTAGTAATGACAATGATTCAAAGGTTTTTCGCCCCCATTTTATAGTAATGGAAACGATTCAGAGGTTTTTCGCCCCCATTTGCTGGTATTGGAAACAATTTAGAGGTATTTTCCCCTAGTTTTATGGTACTAGCAACGACTCAAAGCATCATTCCTAAAGAAGTTCTGATAAAAATATAAATAAGAAATAGAACGAAATAACATGAAGGAGTTTTCTTGTGATTGGCTGAAGAATACCAGCCTCTTCTTCCAGTATCTCCCAGGTCCCTTCTTCCATGGTCAGAACTTGTTTATACAAGGCATTTGCTTCCATATTGTTCTCCCTATAGATATGAGAATATTATATGTCATCAAAATCTTGTATCAAGGGCTTATTCCCATAGCATACTGAAATAATAACTTTTGTAGAAAAATAACAGAGAAGGATTTGCATTTTCCTGTATCAAACATAGCATGCAAAAATGACCTTGTGATTCTTTGAACACAAACTGGGTCTTTTTAATGCTCTAGGATAGTAGACCTCCAAAGGTGGCAAAACATGAATTGGATTTTTTTGTATTTGGATTATATGGTGGCAGGGTTGGATTGGTTTTTGGCATGGAAGCTGAATCACCAGGTGCCCACAATGTGATAGCAGGGATTTTTTATGCTTTGAAAGCACACAACAACAAGACTATCCTCTTTGGATTTGTGGGTAAGCACAGAAGCCTTCAGATTTTATTGTTTAGTAAATTGAAGCTTGAGTGATTTTTGCAAATACTAGCACAATTCCTTCTTTTGAATTTGGTTTGAACAATAGAAAGTTGTGAAACAGGTGGGACTGAAGGTCTATGTTCACAGAACACTTAGGTAGTGATATATGACACGTTGAAAATCTACCGCAGTCAAGGTACATTTCTGAACTAAAAAAAAAGTAAAGGAGTTGAGATCAGATCCGTGTTCTGTTTGAGATGTCTATCATGATTGAATAGATGAAGTATCTGAAATCAAATAGATTAATGGGATATGATCCTCAACTATTAGTGTCCATCATTTATCACTTGTAGTTTTTGAGATGAAACTTCCTTTCCTCACTTCATTTAATAACATTTTAGGTTCCTTGAAATTAATATTTTCTTCCAGAAAAAACCCCTTAGTAGCAATGAACTAGATTTTAAAAATGTTTTTGGCCAAAAAACAGAGCATAATATTGGCATTTTCATTGGTTGGGCTCTGGTTCAGTGGTAAACTGATGGGAGTTTACCTCCACTAGCCCAGATTCAATTCTCTCATCTACCTGGGAATCCCTTGAGTGACATGTCCTAGGAGTTTGGATCTTGTTGTGGCCAAATATTGGGTTTTGTATGTGAAAAAAACATTGGCATTTTTTATTCTTCTTATATAGGATTTTTCATACTTCCGGTTTTCTTGATTGCAATGTTATGAAACCTGGTCACTGATGAATTCAATGTTGACAGGAGGAAGTGATCTTCTAGAGCAATCATCAAAGAAAATACATGATTTCCAGCACATGGAAGAGGCTAGAAGCTCCTGTATAACGCTGAAACTGGATGGGCTAGTTTTTGTTGGAGACAAGTCAGATGGCAAAGATTATTTTCCTTTTGGATTGTTTCTAGGGCTTAAGATATTTGAAGAACTTATTAACTCATGGCAAGATTTTGTGACAAAGACCAGCAAGATGCATCTAACTAACCATCATTATCGGCAGGTTGCAGTACAAACACAGATGTAACTCAACTGGCTGAGTACTTTAAGTCTAGAAAATGTCAAACAACTGTAAGAGAGTATTATATAACTGAATTATTTTTTTCGTGTATTGTGTATGTCCTAATTTATTCGATTCCTATCATTAAATTATGTTACTTATCCACTTTCTAGGTTGTTGGTGTTCCTGTCACGCTTGAAGGTGATTTAAAGAATGAATTTGTAGAAACAGATG
>WSFP011418956.1:0-23277 GCA_009831015.1 Picea engelmannii
ATAGAATAAGCATTGCATGAATCTATAAGTTATGTTCCTTGTTTACTGATTGATCTAAGTTATATAGATCTGTTGTTACACTTAGAAGAGCTTTGCTTCAGAATCAAGATATAGATCTGCTGTGTTATAGATTTACTGTTATAAATGTGCTATGTTATAGATCTGTTGTTATGTTTAGAGAGTTTTAAGATCTGAGATCTATTGTTTATGATCTGTGTTTTCTTATATCACTGTCAGTTATAGATCCATCTCTATATGCTGTTTATGTACCTGATCTAAGGTGTTTTAGCATTGAAATAAAAAGTGACTGCTGATTTTGAAATTTACCCTAAATCTAACAGCAGCAGCTGGCATCATGAAGACAACCACATGCTTTGAAAGACACATGGCAAACAAGGAGCTGCGCAACAAAAGGGAATCAAATTAGTTTGAAATTCAGTTGGATTAGTCACCAACATTTTCCTGTTTTATAGCATAGGTGGTTAGATAAGTTGTTAGATCAAATAAATGTTTAGAGTTTTTCAAGGGAAGGAGGCCAACTCGTACTTCCAGCTGCTGTCTCCCTTTTGTTATAAATAGATAGATCAATTGCTTTAATGGGTTCAGATAGTTGAGCAAGGCTCCCTTATACTGTAATATTTTGATGAAGTAACTGTGATCTAGTGATGTACTGGACTTAAGACTTTTTGACTAATAGAAATCAGCTTCTCTTTCAGCCTATTTGCTTCTGATGCTAAATGTTCATGCTTTGAATGATTGTGGTGATGTTATGATGGATGTTTGATCGTTATGTTATCATGATGTTTATTTAGCTTCCTTAGTTTCTCAGTTCAAGAAGATCTTGTGTTAAGAAACTTTCCTCCTTAGGCTTTTGTGGACCTGATGTTTACAACAGCCCCTACACTTCTCTCATTCAAGTCTTCCCTATATTCATACTTACTCCCAAACTACTGATTGAAGTTAGCCAAGACCTTAATTGTTGGTGCATGCTAGCTTGGTTATCTGAGTTAGAACATTATCACTTGAGTCCTTTTCCATTTGACCCTTTAAACACCCTTACATTCATTTACAACTTGATGAGTACTGGGCTTGCCTTCCATGCAATCTGAAGGTGACTCCTAATGCTAACACACTCAACAAGCATGTGAATGTTGCTTTTCCTGGCAACAAGCATAGGTCAAGAGTGATTCTTAATCTAATCCATGCAAATGTATGTGGTTCCATGACTTCAACCTCCTTATCAGGTAACCAATTATTATGTTTCATTTATTGATGGTTCCTTTAGGAAGTCCTGGAATTGCTTCATGAAAACCAAGGATGAGGTCTTTGAGAAGTTTCAAGAATTTAAGGCTCCTGTAGAAAATCAGATAGGAATAAGATTAAGGTATTAAGGTCTGACAATGGAGGGGAGTATAACTCCAAGAAGTTTGACACTTTTTGTGAATGTTGCTTTTCCAAGCAACAAGCATAGGTTGAGAGAGATTTTTAATCTAATCTACACAAATGTATGTGGTCCTGTTACCTCCTGGGGAGGTACCCTATGTTTTTTTTGTTGGCTACACCATTGTAAGCCCAAGATGTGCAAGTCAAAAGCATTGTAGACCATGTGGATGCTTTTGTATGTGGTGTCCTAGGCTTTTGTGGTCAGCCATGCCTGGTCCCTCTAGTCCCTAGTCTCAATTCCTTTCGTCCTGGATAGGATTGGAGAACTTGGGATGGATATATTGGGACACATGGTTTACGGCAGCCAGGTTCTTTGTAGGGGTGATCGCACTATCTAGGGCTAGTCCGACCCATGGTCTTGCGCACCTATGTTTTTTCCCACATGGTCATGTGTCTAGAGTCAATACGCATATTCTTGGCTGTGGTGAATTATTCATTCACAATTCTCAACATGGCAGACTCGCAATTTACAACATATCACAGTCTTCAAGGCATATCACGGATCCCAATGCATGAGGTTCTGAGTCAAAAATACAACAGGGACTAGAAGTGATCATTACAAAGTTTGATCATGACATCTATGGACAAATTGCCAAAGTGTTGGTTAGCATGGATTCAATAAAAGCTAAGCAGAAAGGGGGAAAAGTAAAAATCATGTTAAAGGTTATATTATAAAAGGGGGAATGACATTATATTAAAAAGGATCCTCTTTTTGTTATCCTAAGTTCATAAAGAAAAGTGTTAAAAAGGGAACCCCATCAAATATTATGGTAAAGGGGAAAAGGGAAATATTTCATTATAAGATAACCTTGTTACGTAAAGTTTCAATGCATCATGAGGGCCCATGGTAAATAAAAGGTGGGTGACATATATATATTTTGTTTTTAAATGGGCCACCACTTTTCTTTGTGCTTGTCTTATGTGAGAACCATCGACTCATGAGAAGGGGCGAATTGGATTAAATCGACTCCACTCTCACTCAAGCCACCAGCATAAAGAAAAGTCGTGAGAGTAAAGTAAGTGAGTCGTGGAGTTTCATGCAGCTATCATGGCACAAAGAATCAAACCGATAGCTTCATTAAAATAAATTGGCCCCCTCAACAAATCTTTGTTAAGCATTTTAATGTGGTTCGTGGGTTACATTTTAGTCGTTGCACATTTGATTGAGCAGTCAGCACTTGTTAAATGGATCCGCCAAGCATAAAGTCAAGGCCAGGATCAAAGGAACGAGGGAATTAAAGTTTAATCAGCCTGCATCAATCAAATTGGCCCAAATTCTCCTAGCCGTTGGGTCAGCAAGTAAATCGACCATCAATTTATGTAAGCCACCACCTCAGCAAATCGTGGAGCTTATTCACTCAAATGGATGCTCAATCAAATAAATCCACCCAACCAAGACAATTGTTGAGCATCAAAGTAATTGATTGGTCATTAAGTGGACGTTGGATTCAAAAGGAAGAAAGTGGATTGAGCATCATGTGGAGTTAGACGTTGCACTCTTTGAGTAAAAATGTTTTCATTATGATGACTTAGTCTCCGGGTTGTGGAAGACAAGTCTGAATATTATTATTTTGAGGGAGGGGAGAAACTAGCCATTACAAAGCAAAGTTATATAAAGCTAGTACCCGTCCTCTCAATGGTTGTTGTCGAATTGTGAGATCATTTATGCCATCCAATAAGAACTTTTATTTTCTAGTGCATTTCATGGGTTGATTATTCTATGCTCTTTCTTCTTGGCTAAGTGTAAAAGTGCTTCATAGAGTATATATTGTTTTCTCCGTATTATTTGCAGGGGCTATTGAATCAATCCATCAAGGGGCTACATAGTCACCTGGAAGGAGAGGTCTAGACTTAGTCTCATCTACTCCTTTGGTGGTGTCAAGTGGTTCAAATCCAAGTGTTGGACAAACCCTTATCAAGGGTATCTTCAACAAGGAGGAGATCTCATTTTACATCTATGTTGGTCTAATGCTTGGAGACCATCCCACTAGCAAAGCTTTCTTGGCACGATCCGGAAGCAATACAATATTCTAGACTAAATTCGGGGCAATAGCCCATCAACTCCAAACCCAACTTCTAGTCCAAATTCTGCAACCAACTTAGAAAGGGTTGTGATCGCAATCCAGCGCTCTTGAGGTAAGAGTAAGGCCACGGTAAGCCTCACTACTTCAACCAGCTTTATTTTAAAATCCAAACAAATCGCTTTTATTTTTCCACTTTTAAAACTAAAAAACATAAAAAGCATAAAATACAAAAAACCAAAAATATTTATCCTAGCTTGCTCGTAAAATTTCATCTTTCATAGCTAGTGAACCCTTGGGAATTTTGTCTCAGTTATCTCTACCCCAAGGCCATTTGACCCTCTACTTTTCTGCATTTAATTTTATATTTTACGAGGGTATTTGAGGAGTTTTGCAGATCTGCAGTATATTACAGCAGAATTTACATCAGATCCAACAACAACCTCATCTTAAGGGGCTGCCAACTAAGTATCTATCCTAAGAAACCCCTTGTATTTTTCCAGATTCGTTTTATAATTGAAAATCTGAAGTTCTGGGATAAAAATAAGCAATTTCCAGCCATTACAAGGTTATTACCTTGCTGGAATAATTTTATGGGTTTTGACCCTAGTGGGATTTGAACCCCAAATCTGCATAGTGATTTCCAGCTTGCTGAAAATTACAAATTTGTTGCAGATCTGAAGCTTTGGGCATAGGAAATCATCAGTACCTTGCTGCCCTAGCTTCTTACCGCACGGATCTAGTGATCTAAGGTGCTTAGCACTTGTGGGGGGGCCTCCAAAAACCCATTTTTCTTCTTGTTTTGTGCTCTGTTGACGCATTTTTGCAAAATTAAAACTCAGGACAGCAAAGAATAAGTTAGGAACAGCCGCATTACCAAGAGGAATAACAAGGATTTGATCCAGGAAATTGGTAAGGGCTTTTCACCGCTCTTTTGCACTATTTTATTGATTTATCTCACACTTTCAGAGTGGGTTTTGTCTGCTGATCTGCGTTATTTAGGTTTGTTGTTTTTCATTCTAGATCAGTTAGCTTAAACAATTAACTCCTACCTTCACCTCTATATCACATAGGCACTGGTCTACTAATTTCCGGGTGAAGTTATTGTGTTAGGGAAGCCTCCCAAAGTCCTTTAGCATAGGAGTTGGGCTTGAACAAGGAAGGACTTGTGCCACGGTGACATTGGGCATTTGTCCTACAACATCCACCATCTGCAACACTTTAACAAGAGACTCGATGAATCTGACTATCTCTTCAGCATTTTTCAAAAAATTAGTCTCATAAACTTTGGCACAGATTTCTTGCCCTTGAGTCTTGCAGCTCCACTAAGATGTATTCCAATCATCACAAGAAAACATCTTCCGCAAGTTGTTCTTCTGGCCCATGAGAGATTGCAACGAAGGAAAGTTTGTTGCAAATAGTGTATTGTTGGCCTAAAAATCCCCCTACCCACAATGTCTTTCCTCATAAGGTTCAAGACCCATATGTGGTTGTTTATTTTTTTTGCTTTCTTTAAGTGTGCATGGGACTACATTGGTACGGAACTGATCAAAACCAATTTGAATGACCGGTTCCAACCATAAACCCCCAAAATCAGTCCAAACCAACTGGCTCAGGTCCATCTTTGATAACTATGCTATAGGCTATGACTCTTTGGAAAATGACAAAATTGACACAAAAAAGGCATAGAATCCATCAGTGTATACAATTGCCCTTCCTCATCTAGAGTGAACTCCTAATGGAAGTTATCCAAATGTTCTAGTATCTTCACACTTTCCAAAACATTCATTTAATATGTGTCCTTTTCCCCCTATACTTTCTAAAATGCATGCTAGAAAAACGCATATACACCATTGGAAACTCTTTGCATCCCATATAGTGTATGCATGTGTTTCATTGAGATCCTTTCTTGATATAATAGTCGTTGAATGTAATGTTTGCCCTCGTATCAAGTAAGTAAATCCTTCCATACGAAATTTAGATATTTTACAAACAATTGCAAGATTATAAAAGCTGATATATGTCTTTGACCATATCGGATCTTCCTCAAGTTGTCCATTGAAGATACTTTAAATGGTATTAATACCAAACAATGAGATAACTCGTTTTAGATAACACATTGCCCACTTTATTGGTCATTGCCATAATTTGAACCAACTTTCGAAACAATTAAATCTACCTACCTTTTAATGATAAATTGGCAATTCAGATTATGTAGTGACTTCATTTCAATGTAGCTTTCAAAATCACCTAATGGCAAGCTTACTTGAGGCAGTGAGGATCTATTTGACAAAATGTACCATCTACTGCACTCTCTCCATTTCTTCATATCTGGCAAAACAACACCCCCTACCAATGGACTACCCATTTCTTTTATTTGCTATCCAAATTTCTACCTTCATAACCAATGGGCTTGCCATCTTACATCAGCATTGCTCCACTCTCATGATCCCTACCTTAATTTTAAGATGAATGTACTTGAGAGTATTAGGATAAGTATGAATGGAGAATCTAACACCCACATAATAGTCTTCATTTCTCAGTACCTTGCAAAACAGCAAATTCTCCTACTTGCGAATGACCTATTTCTCTTATTTTGCATTCAAGAGTCTACTTTCAAGAGCAATAGGCCTCCCTTGTTGCATATATATTGTTCTAACAAATATACCTCATACATTTACAACCCCACTAGATTATGAAAGATTGCACTTGCATGGATGGGGATTTCATTGACTTGTGAAGTTATTGTTCCACCTCTCGTAGTCAAGGAGGCCACTTCCTAAGAAACCCATAAGCAACTACAATGTGGTCAAAGGTTGTAATGAAGTGAAGCGTTAAGCTGTCCAAAATGTAAAATGTAATTTCTGAATTTCAAGTCAAGACATGTAAAAGTTGAGGTCTTAATTTCCAGGTTTTGGGGTTTTGGATATTTGGGTCTAAAAATGTGAAAGTTGAAGCTTTGTATTTTCAAACTCTAAATTGCCAAGAAGCTACAACTTCCACATTCCGAAATATATTATTCTATACAATCTTGCACCACATTCGGAGTTTCACTGATACAACGAAGGGACGAGACAGGTATCCATACTTGGCCTACTACTCATTAGAGTCCATTGCATCAACTAGTTCTCCGGTTCTCTCTCGATGTTGATATGCCGGGGTCTCGGATCTCCTAGCATCTATTGGTATTATGATGAACCGGCTCCCTCCTTTTAGATATTCCCTAGATGCACCCAACCACCTCTTACCTTCCAAACAAGAGATGAATACAATCATTAGAGAGGATATTTACAGGCAGTTTGTATGGGTCACTTGGATAAACCCTTACATCCGAAGATGGCCTTCTATGCTAAGCACTTCATGGTTATGAGGGATGGACTCATTATTCGACCCCATTACACACTTTGCCATTGGATGCACGCTCTTTGGATCCCCCTAGGCTAGTTCAAGGTGGTTCTCATAGACTGTGGATTGAAACTAACCATCAGATTGACTGATCAAACAGGATCTACTATACCATCTCCAAGAGATTGAGACCGAGGAGCACTTCATTTTCTGTTGTATGATTGACTACAAGATCTGAGGACAGTTACACTGTCTTTTCAGAGAGCTACAGACGCTTGGCAGTTTCTTTTGGTACCCTAACCAGATATGCCTGGCCTTATACATGTAGCAGGCCATCTGTCTGCACTCTTCTATCCTCCAACTCCCACCCAACGAATTACTACCTTTTTTACGATACTCCCGACTAGGGGCACCAAGAGGTAGATAGATAGAGATGACCCCAGATCAACGAGGACACAAGACACTATTTCTACCTCTGTGAGACCCCAGTGACATCGCTAGACCAAAGCTCATATTAGTAGGCAGACTAGTCGCCAGATGATATCTTCCAGACCATAGTGATGAGGTCTTCCTTCCAGACAAGAGCAAAGCACTCATTCCAACACCTCTTCCAGTTCCTCTTCCAAACAGACATCTATATTGAGTTTTCTCCATTCGGCCTCGGATGTTAGGAGAGATTGTTCCAATAGACCAAGATAACCAAGGTAGCCTTGTACCACTGGCGACATAAAATCTAGATCTATTCACCTTGTACATCTCTCTCCAGAATCGCCTCTCCATCTCTGGAGTTGGCTCTCTAGGACCTAGGTTTTAGATCAGAATTATATTCTAGTTTTAGTATTTACTTCTTGCTTCTATCTTTTATATAAGAGTCGCTTTGTATAGACATCATTGTACCCAATAGTCACATTGACCTACTTTAGTGGTCATTTGTCAAAAATTAATACATTTATCTTATATTATCTTATCTTATCAAAATACTTGTCAGAATTTCTTGGTCCTTTAACCAGGAAAACTGACTCTTTCATAAAAGACCCCAATGACTTTGTGAGGCTCATAAAAGATTGGAAGGTGGAACCATAGGATATCCTCGTCAGTTTTAACGTTGTCTCTCTATTTACCAAAATTCATTTGGAGGAGGCGGTGCAGGTTATCAAGGAAGTTATTGATCCAGAAACAACAAGGTTGGAAAAGGTTTGCCTTTGCTCTACGTTCTTCAACTTTCAAGGAGAGTTCTATGAGCAAAAGAGTGGTGTAGCAATGAGGTGCCCTCTCTCAACCATAGTTGTTAACCCTTTTATGGAGCAATTTGTGAAGAGATCTCTTGACTCATACCCCCTCAAACCAACGAGATGGAAATATATGTAGATGACACAAACATGAAATGACCTCACAGCAGGGAAAAACTCGGAAAGTTTTTCGAGCATCTTAACTGTCAATCTAAGGACATTAATTTCACCATGGAGATAGAAGAGAATGGAAGCATCCCCCTCCTCGATGTTCTAGTTACTAGAAACATGATGGAACTCTTGGCTATCAAGTCTTCAGAAACAACCCACACCGAGATTTATCTTCATGCAGACTCTCACCACCAACCCACTCAAAATATTGGGGTCCTTGATGTTGAAAGTTGTAGTATCGGACAAGTACTTCCACGTTGGCGTGTGTCTAGCACGTGGAAGTCGTCTAACGCCTCTTAGAACCTTAGAAGTTCATTTTGTGTAAGTGAATGACTTTTTGTAATTAATGGAGGTTAATTAAGTTTAAAGTCTAAGTTATTGGCTTTAGTAACTTAAGTGAAAATTAAATTAAGTCATAGCCATTGGATCTAGAAGTGAAGGTGAGATTAGATCTCAATCGTTGATCACTTTGGATGAGATCTAGGGTTTTGGCCTAGGATTTGATTTGGTCTAATCTCAAGATTATAAAAAGGCAGCTAAGGTGAGAGGAGAAGACACAAGTGAAATAGAGACTACACACATAGAGTGAGCTTTCAGGTGTGCATGTGCGGGGATCTGTGAGAAAGAGACAAAGGGACAACAAGGGAAATAGCAACCTTGAGGTTTGTGAGGCTTGGCTAATTGCTATAATTGTCATTTCCTCAGAGGGGTCATTTTCCCAGGATGGGAGCCCCAATTAATAATAAAATCTCACAGAACTGGTTTTCCCACGAGGGTTTTTCTAGGGGTTGGTTACCCGAATATCTTGTGCAATTGTCTTTTATGGTTTCCTGATTCATTTGCTTACGTTGAATATTTGTTTGTTAAGAACCTAGCTCTGTATTGTGATTCAGTAAAATTTGATTTTTCTCAGAATTAACAATCTGGTGCTAGGTTCAAAAAAGTTAACATGGTATCAGAGCCGAAACTCTGAGGAAGTCGGGTTTTGCACGAAATCAAGATTGTAGCAGAGTGAAGAAATCTTTTTATTTGCAGGTTTAGTGAGCTGCGAGGTATCAATAAAAAAAAGAGGAAATAGTTCGTACAGCAGCGTAAGGACGTACGGCCGCCACTGCAAAATGGGAATCGAGTTGCAACCGAGTGGAACCGTGACGCTGAGACAACCGTGGAAAAGGTGGTCGAGTCGAAGAGTGGATCTGTGGTGGTGTGAGATCGTGGGACAGTGGCCGAGCTATGGCGGTGAGCGGATATACCAGTGGAGAAGCCAACCACCATTGGAGTAGCCATCGGACGTGGTTGTGGAAAGGCGGCAAATGCGGGAGAGAAGAAACGTGGAGGCCACAGGTGCTAAAGAAAGCCAATAGCGGAATGTCCAGCACTGGCAAAAGTGTGACGGTGCTAACAGGGCTGAGGGAGCAGTTGTAGCCTCCAGCCGCCAAGTAGAGTGGCAGAGGATCCGCACGAGCGTAGGGAGTTGAGGTCGACTCTGCGTAGAGGTAAGTTGTTGCGGGAAAATCTGAGGCTAGCCGCCGGCAAAAGAAAGTGGACTGCAGTCGTGAATAGAAGCTACAGCCAGCCGCACGAGCAGGGAGTTGGGCGTGGACTCAGCAACCGTGAGGGCTGGGTTAGCGGACCAACCAGCACAACTGGTCAACAGGTCGCTAGAGGTGGCCACGGGCACGCGCGGGTGTTGGGCTTGCAGCCGCCAGCAAAGAGAGGTGACGGTGTGGCCAGCAAAAAGGACAAGGAGGGGTCCGGGAGTGGGTTGCCAGCAGAACAGCCAAATCAACCAAGCCGCAGCAACCGCTAGAACAGGGCCACGGCAAATTCGAGCAGGCCCAAAAGAGCAGCAGGCAGCCTAGAAATTTTTTTCAGTAGCCTTGGGCAAGGGTCTGAGCAGCGGGGAGCAAAATTCGGGCAGCAAGCAGCAGACCCAGGCAATGGGTCCAGAAGTCAAATTTGTGAGTTTTCAGCAGGTTGTCGAGATGGCAGCTTCAGGCTTGCGATTTGAAGACAGGTTGGACGAGGTGTCCAACTACAGTCCATGGAAAGAACGAATCAAATTGGTGTTGATGGAGAACGACATTTGGGAGTTTGCCAACTCCGTCGTGACACTGCCAACGGATCCAAAAAAATTGGTCGTCCATAATCTAAAGGACATGAAAGCCAGGAGGATAATCCTAAACAGAGTGAAGGATCACTTGATCCCTCATTTATCGAGAAAGAACTCAGCCAATGACATGTGGGAGGCTCTAAAGAGCTTGTTTCAGAGCAAGAACGAGAATCGCAAGATGGTGTTGAGAGAGAAGCTCAGGGACACGAAGATGACGAGATCAGATACGGTGACAAGTTATCTCATCCAGATCCGGCAGGTTCGAGATGAACTCGCAACAGTTGGGGAGACAATGTCAGATTCAAAGTTGGTGAGGACGACACTGGAAGGATTCACTAAGGAGTGGACACCGTTAATCAAAGGGGTCGTGGCACGAGAAAAGCTCCCTGACTGGTCAAGGTTGTGTGATGACTTCGTCCAGGAGGAACTTCAAGATGAAGAGATAAATGGAGGCAGGCACAAGAAGGACAAAGAGAATGAAGCTCTTACCAGTTAAGTAAAGAAAGGCAAGGGGAAGGTCAGAAATAACATAGGTGGAGAGTCATCTTCACGAGCAGGCACACGAAGGGATCTAAGTAAGGTCAAATGCTTCAATTGTCATAAGAAGGGACATTATGCTTCACGATGTCCGGAGAGGAAGAAGGGCAAAAACAAAATGCAACAAGAGGTTGTTGCGACGGCAGAGAAAGATGAGTTTGCCAAAAAGTTTGAGAATGAGGTTTGCCTTGTTTCCCAACTTTCCACACACACTTTACCAGCTAGTGTATGATTGATTGATAGTGGAGCCACATGTCATATGACAGGAGCACGGGAGTTATTTGAGAGCTTCACAGCGTCAAACTCGGACGTGCATGTGGACCTTGGTGTGGCCACCAAGCATGCAGTGAAGGGATCTGGAACAATGCCATTCCAAATGGAGTCTGGTGGTGTATTGAGAGTGACGAATGTGCTATGGGTGCCAGAACTCAAGAGGAGTGTGCTCTCAGTCTCAGCGATTGAGAAGAAGGGCTATGAGGTCTTATTCCAAGATGGACAGGCGCTTATTATTCCCAGAGGATCTAGCTCAGACAAAGCAACTGTCTTTGGAGTTAGAAAGAGCAACCTATATAGGCTAAAGGGAAAGCCTATGCGAGCTATGGCGAGCAGTAGCAGAGTGGCAGAGGACAAGGAACAGGGAGCTCCGAAGGTTGAGCAACTCAGAGGGAGTAAGCCTTCAGGGTCCAATGGGAAGGAGCAACCTTCCAAATATGTCGAGAAGAAGCAATCATGGTACGAGATGACCATGCAGGATGCTCAGGAACGAGAGGCTTCTAAGAGCATTATCAGAGGAAAGTCTTCACAAACAGGTCCGAGCGAGTCGGCTAAGATAGCTTTCAAGTCAGAGGGAGCAACGAGAGCTGGCAAGGTAGCATCTCTAATAGCAAAGATAGAGCCACCTTCAAGTGGCAGCCAGTACCTTCCTCGCTAAGAGGGAGTGTTGAAAGTTGTAGCATCGGATAGGTACTTCCACGTTGTCATGTGTCTAGCACGTGGAAGTTGTATAATGCCTCTTAGAACCTTAAAAGTTCATTTTGTGTAAGTGAATGACTTTTTGTAATTAATGGAGGTTAATTAAGTTAAAATCCTAAGTTATTGGCTTTAGTAACTTAAGTGAAAATTAAATTAAGTCATAGCCATTGGATATAGAAGTGAAGGTGAGATTAGATCTCAGTCGTTGATCACTTTGGATGAGATCTAGGGTTTTGGCTTAGGGTTTGATTTGGTCTAATCTCAAGATTATAAAAGGGCAGCTAAGGTGAGAGGAGAAGACACAAGTGAGATAAAGACTACACACATAGAGTGAGCTTTTAGGTGTGCAGGTGCAGGGATCTGAGGGAAAGAAACAAAGGGACAACAAGGGAAGTAGCAGCCTTGAGGTTTGTGAGGCTTGGCTAATTGCTATAATTGTAATTTCCTCAGAAGGGTCATTTTTCCAGGACAGGAGCCCCAATTAATAATAAAATCTCACTGAACTAGTTTTCCCACAAGGGTTTTTCTAGGGGTTGGTTACTCGAATATCTTGTGCAATTGTCTTTTATGGTTTCCGGATTTTATTGCTTCCGCTGAATATTTGTTTGTTAAGAACCTAGCTATACTGTGATTCAATAAAATCTTGTGCGGGTGCTAGGTTCAGAAAAGTTAACACTTGACACATTAGCTATGAGGGCGGTTAGAGTCTCTGATGAGAAGCATCTTAAGAAAGAAAAAGACTACTTAACCAAGGTCTTTAAGAGCATAGGCTGCAAGAACAATGACATCAGAAAGGGTGGGAAGAGGTTCTGGATTGCATAACAACCATCCCATAATTAAAAAATCCCACCTTCCTTACATTCAAGGGGTCACGGAGAGGATGGAAAGATTCTAAAGAAAAAGGATGTCTTAACCTTTTCCAAGCCTCTGGAAACCATCAAACAAAAATGAGGTCCATGAAAGACACCACTCCTCGTCATCAATACAAGGATATCTATAAGGTGGCATGCTCTTGTGAGAAACGCTATATAGCAGAAACATGGCGCTTGTTTCATGTGAGAATCAAGGAACATAGTGCAGACATTCGAAATGAACATATTTGTACCTCAACCTTAGCAAAATACTCCCTTAAAACCAAGCACCATATGTGCCTCGAGGATACCAAGATCCTTGCAAGGGAAGAACATTATCACAAACACTGGTTGAGGGAGGCTTTGGAAGTAATTAAACACCGAACAACTTGAATAGGGACAGGGATTTTGTGATAAGTGAGAGTTGGGTTCCTTTAAGCAATCAACAAAGGAACAATCCAATCAGGCCAACTACATCACTAAAGCCAACGTCATTCTAGGATTAAAGAGCTTGCATCTTAATTATTATTAATAGGTTTAATCAACCAGCTCCACAATCGACTCATTATCCTGAGAGGAACCTTGACCTGTGTTCAAAACATTGACAAAATTTAAAATGTCTATTGTGGATTCTCCAAAAAATAATTCTAATTAGTAATGATAGACATATTCCAACATCCATAAATCATAAATGTTTTTACAATTACGAATCATCACCCAATGCTGCATAATGGGTATGACATAAACAAACAAACAAAAAATGCTTAGTTAATATCTAGACTCTATACTCGAAGCTTTTCAATACTCTAGAGTTTTATTGCTTATCAAGATATATCTTTGTTAACAGACACCAAATAAAGGAACAAAGGCAAAATCAGGAATTTTGCTTAGATGGTCGCGATATAATAATAACTACATCAAAACTAATGTAAGTTTGTCTATCCATAAAAAAATAACAATAAACTAAATTAGAGAGCAATGAAATAGGTCACCTGATAAGGGTAATATGAGTTGAATTTGTTATGAAAGTTTGCTCTGAAGTTTTAAAGAACTTATTCAATATCTAAAGTCAGTAGAACAAGAATATTCAATAAATATATTTGAACAGAAAACATTACCAATAAAATTTCACTCTCAAGGTTTACCCTGGGCAAGCCATATACACGTTTACTTTTTCAAATTACCTAGAAAATCTGACATACAAACAACTTAATGGGTCAATTAAAAGAATGGATGTCGATTTAGCAAAGGCCACATACCTTGTCGACAAAATCAAACTTCTGTGCCAAATAATTCTTATCCAGAATTCTGTTGATGGCTGCTTCTGCTGCCATTTTGGCAGCCTGGGCCTCAGCTCGTGCCTCCTCAGCTATTTGAAGGGCTGCAACAGCTTGAGCAGCAGCCAATCCTGCAGACATTTCTGCAGCTCTGGCTCTATGATCACATGTCATTCTTTTCTGATCGACCACACAAAAATTTTGCCATTGACTCCATCCATCTCCAAAGACAAGTTCTCTTCCATAAATTTCAGAGTTATCCCTAATTGTTCTACCAATTGCTCTACAATGAGGCACCTTCCAAACATTCTTTTGCCATGCTGCTTCCCTTGAACCAGAAATTCTCTCCCTGCTGCCAGAACCTTGAGAATAGCTTATGTCTCCAAAGCACTTTATGCTATTCCAATAAAGCTCCTTTTTCTGCCCTACCAAGCAGAGCTCAATGTTTCCAGCAGCAGTGGTTGTGGTCCCTGGCATAAGGCCTACACAAGGGCTTTGCTGTAGGCCAACCTTTTCATCCACATTTAAAAGAAACTTTGATGTCTCCTCGGAATCTTCATCCACAAGAACATGAAGTGCTACGGCCTCTGCAATGGCGGCTCCCTCCTCATCGAGCCGTTGCTGCTCCTCTTTCTTTTTCTGCTTCTTCTTTTCTAATTCAGAACGGATAGCAGCAGACGTTGCCAGTGCCTTTTCAAGACGCCTCTTTTTCTTTTCCGCTTGTCGGAGCCGGTCCAGTTCATCTTTCACCTGTTTTTTCTTCTCCTTCCTGGTTCCAGAAATTGACGAAAAAGAAGCTTGAACAGTTCCAGTGTGATCCATCTCTCTTCACTGGCAGAATAACACACGTATTCTTGCCTTCTAGAAATCAGTTCCACTTTGTTACTTCCTTCTCCACGTAATACCCATCTTCAACTAGCTGCTCGCTTTCAATTAAAAATCAGATACCCTATAAGGTGGACCAAAATATGTCTGCAACAACACTTTGGTAAATAAATTTGCAGGGCTTTCAACACCTTCCCAATGTAAACTTTTAAAAACCCACTTTCTTCAAAGTCTCTAAAGCATAACTGTAAATGATGTCCTTATAACAGTTGCCTCCCACCAAGCAATGCGATAAACCGCCAACATTCACCGGAGATATAAAAAATCCTAAAGAAAATGGTTTGCAACACAAACACAACTACAACCACTCTGGTCTACAAAAGTATTTCGTTTTTCGAAGCATACAGTCCCAAACTCCTAAAAGAGGACACAATAAAAGCACAGACCCGTATACTCTGAGAAAGGACTTCTGCGGGATAATTAACTTATGCCCTGACTCCAGCCTAATCCCATAGAGGTTCCTCATTCTTAAAGACCCTCACCCTTCACTGATAATTGCGTTATTCTCTGCTTAACAACACAGTCTAACCATCATTACCCTCACAACAAATTTCTGCATTACAAGTCCCATATAAGCCCTTTTCTCATGAAATCACTTCAAAACAAGGCCTCGCACATAGCGGCAAAAGAAATGGAGCTTGACATACCAAAATCTATGACTAATCTCATGATCTGGATCATCCGTCGGTCGGGCTGTGGTCTAGAGACAAGCGGGGGAGATTAGCAAATTTCGAGTCCTGGCGGGCATGTGCCGCTTGATAACAGGCTGCGGAGAAAAGGGGCCGCGTTTACACGCTCGTTGTACCAATTGAACACAAACAGAGTTTCACTTTCTCTGAATAAACAAAAGGTGTTTCACTCACGAAAAATATGATCTGGATCAAGTCTCAATTGGGCTAATGGATACGGCCTCTTTCCGGAAAAGGGTATTGTGATAACTCTGTAGGGATTGAACTCGATAGACAAGAACCCACTTCCCCAAAAACCCAATTTGTCTCAAAACTGAGAAACAATACAATGCCATGCAATGCAATGAAACCCTGTAACCATTGCCTTCATGATTAGATAAGCCCCTTCTAATTCCAAATTCCCAAAAATTTCATGTTCATCTCTCTCGTTAGCAAAACTGAGACATCAGATTTACAACGCCTTCGCACCTAGATTGTAATGTTTGCATAAATTTCAGTAAAAGCGCACCAGATCAGTCAATTCTTAACAGCTGATTTCAGATTATAGTCGGCCTTGAACTATTTGCAGAGCAAATAGCAAACCCTCGCAACACCAGTTTATTAAACCAACCTGGTTTCGTAATGCCGGCATTCGGAAACCGCTCAATGCTGCAATAATCATCGCTCGAAGTATTCCCGGTCGCATGCTGAAGCGAAGACAGAGGCCGACGAAAGAGAATACGAAAGAGAGAGAAGATGACGATACCACCACATGACTATTTGTCAAAGACTTTTCGCTTTTTTTAATTAAATGTTGTATATTTGATTTTTCTAACACAACGTAAAATATCTAGGAGTTATAAAACATTCTAAGAAAGCTAAATTGCATGGGACAGCGTGCTAAGCACGATTTCAAAGGATAAGGTTTTGTTTTCGCTAGATCTTAAACCCTTTAGCGTTTCGATAGTTTAAATGATTGGTTGTTTTTTTCGCCATTTAAAATAATACGAAGATAACATGAAATTTAGTAAAGAAATTTATAAGAATCGTTTTATATCGATTAGTATATATTTATTTTAATGTTGGATCTAGCAAGTGTTAAGAGTGTTCAAATCTTTCGAGGTGTAATTTTTTCTTCAAGTTTTGCATTCTAAAGAGGTTTGTACTTTTAGAGATTTGATTTCTCTCGACATTTGATATATCTGAGCTTAAGATGGATCTAAGTTGGTTTTAGTGGTGGATGGTCACACAAAATTTGTAGATGATCAACATTATGTATATGTATATGTCTAAGATTAATCTGATCATTTGAAAACATTTTGGCTCATTGTTTTGTCTATCTTGTCGAAACACGTTATCAAGGGTCACAACTGTTGTGAATGAGTTCCATGATTCTTTTGCAAAACCTTCAAATGCATATACGAGTTTGTCCATAACAGGGGACAATTGTCCCAAATCATCAACCAATATAACTGACCTTCGACCAAAATAAATGTTAGCATTGTCTCGGAAAGCCTGGCAAAGTCTCAAATCAATTTCTTTTAATAGATTTCTTCCAATGAAACTCATTTCATATATTAGGATATATTTCACATGCTTCATCTCTTCTTGTAAGATAATTAAACGTTATCCTTGTAGACATGTTATCTCTTTAATTGGTATTTGAAGTGCAAAATGGATTGTTGTTGCATATATGTTGAAAGTTGTAACATTTGTAGGAGCTAAAAGAAGTAACAAACTCTTCTCAAGAAGAGACTTGGTTTCAAAGGCATTTTTAATAGCTCCAATCAATTATAACTTTCATGTACTTGCAGCTCCTTGGATTATCATACACAGTGTATCAACCCCTCAATTATCATGGCCAAGGATAATATCAAATGCTCTTCTTTGTTTAACCCCCATACTTTCAAATGAACAAGACTTTGCATGTTGTTTAGTAAGAATGGAAGAAAGTAAATTTTGAAATCAATGCAACACACACCAAATATAATGTTGAAACACTAAAAGCGGTGCATGTACACAGAAATCATTGCATGGACTCATATAAGTACGACAATATACAATTAAAGTCAATCTATAATTGGCATACACTAAAATCTATGCATCATGTTCATCTAGTTACACTGAAATCAATGCATCTACTTCAACCTATATTAACCTACATGATATGTCATCCTACTTTAGTCAACCAAATCTCTACACAAGGATTAGAAATTGACATGTGCACTAAAATCAATGCATCTAGTTAATACAATTACATAAAAACAACTTCTTAAAATATTTGGTAATTTGTTATCTATGAGCAAGAATGTTGCCATGTTTGCTTCCCTTCTTGACATGTTCTCCTCTTCTTGTTTTCTATATGCACATGCCTCTCGTCTATTAGTTGGAATGTTGATGGATTTGTTTCTCTTCCTGGTCGTGTTCTCATCTTCTTCTCTTTTATATCCACATGATTCTCCTCTATTAGCATAAGTGTTATTGGATTTGCTTCCATTCGCAATTGTATTGTCCTCTTCTTGTTTTGTACTGGCCAAAAATGTCCATCACTCATTTGTTCTAGCTTCTCTCTTTGTTTCCTAACATGTTCATGTGTTTGACTTCTTACATCCTCATCATGCACATCATCCATTTGGTAATTATGAGAAGACATGGTAACTTGAATCATTGTAACACGATTGTAATTGTAGCCCTGTGTAAAAGAAAGGAAACATTGAAATGAATGCAATACACCAAATCTAATGTTGAAACACATAAATCAATGCATGTACATGGAAATCAATGCATGTAATTCATACAAATACCACAATATACAACTAAAGTTAATATAAAATTTATGCATATTGTTAATCTAATTACATTGAAATTAATGCATCTACTTCAACCTATATTAACCTACATGATATGTCACCCTACTTTAGTCAATCAAATATATGCATGAAGATTAGAAATTTACATGTACATTGAAATCAATGCATCTAGTTAATATAATTACATGAAAATAACTTCCTAAAATATTTTGCAATTTGTTATCTATGAGCAAGAATGTTGTCGCATTTGCTTCCCTTCCTAGTCATGTTCTCCTCTTATTGTTTTCTATATGCACATGCCTCTCATCTATCCGCTAGATTATTGATGGATTTGCTTCCCTTCTTGGTCGTGTTCTCATATTCTTATCTTCTATATGCACATGTTTTTCCTCTATTAGCAGAAGTGTTGTTGGATTTGCTTCCCTTTGCGATCATATTGTCCTCTTCTTGTTTTGTATTGGTTGGAATGTTTGTCCATTCATTTCTCTCTTGATCATGCGTTGTTCTCTTGCACTTATTTGATAGATGACCCCAAACTTCTAAAATGATCTTAAATGCTTCGACAACTCCTACACAATTGTTCTTATTAGGATGCAACTCTAAAGCCAATTTTCTATACCTTTTTTAAATTAAGGGATCTTCTGCAATGAGCTCAACTTGTAAAATTATGTAATAATCCATCTTTCCATCGGAGTGCTTATAATATGTTGCAGTAAAAAGAGGTTTAATAATCCATCGTTGCACTTTAAAAGAGGTGTCCACCTCGAGAGATTTGATCCCTCTTGACACTTAATAGATCCAGGGTTAAGATTGATCTAGGCTGGTATATAAAATTGTTAAAAAATCTTATTTAAAGTTAAAGGTATTTAAATTATCAATTTAATAGTCTTTTAACATGGTCAAATTTTGAAATTCATATTTAGTGATGAAGAAGGTGGAGTATTAATTGAAAATAGTTCATCATTATTCAAATAATCATAATTCAAAAAAATAACCCCAAGAAATTCCAATTTACATAGAAAAACCCTACAAATTTTGACTTTTTCGACTTAAATGCTAAGGGGAAAACGATGTAAAAATATATTTAAAGAAGAGCCTTAAGCACATTTGAGATGTACTATTTAGTGGCACATAGTCGTAATATACCGACATACTGATCCGAATTTATGAGCGGACCGAAATGAAAACACAGATTTATAATATTAACATAGAGACACATTGCATAATAACAAAGATACAATACAACTTGACTTCTGTTAAATAAGAAATATGTTGAAACTGTAAAATGCAGACTAAAACAAGCTTGCTGGAATGGTGGCATCTTATCACTGAGAAGAGATGTGATGGCTACACTCATTCGCAAGAAGATGAGTACAATGAGGCTCCAAAAGCCTTTTTACATCAAACATGAATGCCAAAACCCTAGACATCCAAAAACCTAACACTAGGAGATGAAGCGCCAAAAGTCATGTAGGCCTCATTGGGGTAAGTTCGTACATCAACTTCTCGGGGTCATAACTTTTGCATACGATCTTCGTTTGGGGCGTTCGATACCTCGTTAGAAAGGTCTATCCAAGAAGTACAACATCTGTTGGGGCTTAAGGAATGCCATTGGAAACCCTTAGCTCCCTGAGAATGTTGTTGGCAACCCCTGGCCCCCCAAAAGTCCAAAAAAACATTGTTTAGGGCCTCAAAATGGCCCCAAAAGTTTGGGACTCGAAAATCTAGAAAAATACTACCAAGATGAAAATTGTGTGTGAGCCAGCTGGAAGAGGTGGGTGGCCACCAATATCCACCTAGATCAATCCTCCCTCTTTAGGAAGCAATGGTCTCCATTGCGTTGAGTTCCCCCATCAGATGAGGAAACTTCTACTGAATTTGGCCCCGGGTGAGCCACTTGCCTTGGCGCAGGAGCTACCCTGCCTTGACAACCCAATAAAGTTGAAGCTTTTGTTGGTGAGTTTCCTTGACCTATGTGTCCATGATCTGATCAGTGGATGCATGTTCCATGCAGTTAGGTTTGAGCTATGTTGGTGTCAATTGTTTTGTTAGCTCTAAGGTGTCTAATAATGGTGGAAAGTATGGCCGAAGGAGGTCCACATTAAACACTAGGTGCAAGCCAAGGAAGGGGGGAATGTTGAACTCAAAAGCATTGTCACTCACAGCCTTGGTGATGGTATAAGGTCCATAGTGGAGTGGACGAAGCTTCTGATGGGGTCCTGTAAGGCGTTCTTTCTGCAAGTGCAACCAAACTTTATCTCCCACCTAAAACTTGTGTGGCACCCGGTGTTGATCATGGCACTGCTTGTACTTGGCATTGGACTTCTGCAAAATATCCTGAACCTATTGGCGGATGTGCTAGATCCGCTCAATGAACCGAGTGGCTTTGTCAGCTTCAGTTGGAGCATGGAACGAGTCTGTCTGGGTGGCCACAAGGGGTAGCGCAACATCCATGGGACCCAATGGTTGAAATCCCAACCCCACCTGAAAGGGGTTGTGGTCGGTTGAGCTATGTATGGTTCTGTTGTAGTTGTGTTGAACATAGGGAAGACTCTCATCCCATGTGCGGGGGTGCTTGGAATTGTACATGCGTAGGATATGCACGATCATTCGATCGACGACCTCGTTTTGGCCATCCGTCTAGGGGTGGAAGGCAGTGGATTTGGTGAGCTTGGTGTCTAGCAGTGACCAAAATGTGTTGAGGAACCAACTGTCCCAATCTAAGATAATGGTTTGTCAGATCCCAAAATGTACCCACACTCATTCAAAGAAGAGCTTGGCAGTGGCCTTCGCTGTGATGCTCTTCTTCCAGGCGACCATAATCGTCATCTTGGAAAAGTAATCAACAACCACAAAAGCACAGTCGTTTCCCCACTTGGTGGACGGAAGGCCCAATATGTAGTGCATTGAGATGGATTCCCAGGGCCTGTCAGGAGTAGGAAGAGGAGTGTACAGGACTTGTTTCTTAGTGGTCGGTTTGACAATAGCGCAAGCAGTGCAGGATCTGATATACTTTTTGACATCCTATTGAAGCTTCAACCAGTAGAAATGTCGTTGCAGCACTGCCACTATATTTTCTACGCTAAAGTGTCTTGCCACTCAACTACAATGGGATTCCCAAATAAGCTTCGCTTGCACTCTTGATGGAACGCATAGATGGCCCAGATGGCACAACAACATGTCCTAAAGATGGAAATTAGTGATAGTTGAGTTTGTGCCTAACATCTGGTAGGTGGTGGCAAAGTCAAGATCTTTCGCATAGAAGTGGGGCCATCTAGAGGTCTCATGGCCACAAGAGTCTAGCACCGTGGTGAGTGTCATGACTGGAGGTCGGTTGAGGCAATCAACGACCCGATTGGTACTTCATGTCTTATACTTGATGTTGAGGTGGAACTACTGCAAGTATGTGGACCACTTCTGATGGCAATCATTCTGCAATTTGCCTTGTGTCTGCATGAACTGCGACGGCTTATGATTAGTGTGGATGACTGTCTCCTTCCCGAGAATGTAATGCCTCCACTGGTGGTAGGATTTCACAATAGAGTACATTTCTTTGTCGTAAGTAGGGTACTTATGGATGACATCTTATAGTGTCTCATTATGATAGGCCACAGGGCGGTCGTGCTAAGTGAGAACTGCGCCCACAACATAGTCTGAAGCATCTGTCTCGATCTCAAAGGGATGTTGTGGGTCAAGTAATGAAATCATTGGAGCTGAGTACAAGCATTGCTTCATATCATTGAATACTTGTTGTTGGGACATGCCCCACACAAACTTTTCCTTACCACCACCCCTGGTTACTTGGTTGAGGGCCCATGCAATATGGGAGAATCCCAACATGAACCTGTGATAGAAATTGGCAAGGCCTAAGAAGCTCTCAAGCTCAGTGAGTGTGGTTGGGGCTGGCCAGTCACAGATGACCTGGATCTTGGTTGGATCCACATGCACACCATGTTCATAAACAATGTAGCCTAGGTACTAGACCCTGTCCATGCCGAAGGAGCATTTTTCCAAGTTGGCATATAGCTTGTGCTGTCGTAGAGTGTGTAGAACCTAGTGAATATGCTACAAGTGTTCCGCCCATGTCTTGTTGTAGATGAGGATGTCATCTAGATACACCACTACAAAAGAATTGGTGAAAGGCCGCAAAATATTGTACATCATCCTCATGAAAGTTGTTGGGGCATTTGTCAAATCAAAGGGCATGACCAACCATTCAAAAAGACCTTCTTTTGACTTCAAGGCAATCTTCCATACATCTGTCTGCTCTATTGGGACATGATGGTAGCCATACTTCAAATCAATCTTACTGAAGTATTTGGCCCCCTTGAGCTGATCAAGGAGATTGTCGATTCAGGGAATTGGGTACCGGTTCCTGACTATGATTTTATTTAGGGCCCCGTAATCAATGCAAAGTCACCAGGTCCCGTCTTTCTTCTACACCAACACGATTGGGCTTCCACAAGGTAATGATTTGGGTCGGATGTTCCCCTTGTGGAGCATTTCTTATATCTAACGCTTGAAATCCTCATGTTCTAACAGAGAGTCGTGATAGACTGGCCCATTGGGTAGCGGTGCGCTGGGGGTCAGATCTATGGAATGCTTGACCTGATAGTGCAGAGGTACCCTAGTAGGTGATGAGAAGATGTCTTTGTAGTCTTCCATCACCTTATCCACTAACTTCTGCTACGTGGAGAGGTCGGTCGCGGAGGCCATGGATGTGGTTGCAATCTTTCATTCACTCTGAGAGTGAATCACGAATAACACAAACTTCTCGGTCTGAGAGATGACCTTCCTGCATTGCTTGGAAAAGATCAAGGAAATGACACTAGGTGGGACTACCTCGAGTATCTTGTACAATTTCCTGTTCAAAGTAATAATAACACTGCGAGGCCTAGACTCATATACAACATGACATTTCCATAAATAAGGTTGGCCCAAAAGAACATCACAAA
>ML862919.1:0-13959 GCA_009831015.1 Picea engelmannii
ACCTCACACATTAGGGGGCATCTATTATAGTCCAAAATTCCTTATCTATGCATACAATACATTGGACCTTCCATTTGCATACTTTTCCAAAATATTGTTGAGGCTTCATTTTAAAAAACCTTTTTTTAGATAGTGTTTGTGCCATGTTGCACTAATATCCAACATACACATGCTAGTTTCATGCTAGTTAGCCCGCGTTTACCTCCAAAAGTTGCAAAAAATATAAATTGCACAAAATTCAACAGAGTTTACGGGCTATGGAGGGTTTGCTAACCATTTTACCCCTTGTATCCCATCCCCAAACCAAATAACCATATTTTTCTCATATAAAAATAGGTCTTGGGGTGCCATTTATGCGCATAAGCAAGAGAATAAGAAAACTCTACCAAAATCCCTTCCCTTTCTTAGCCCAATATTAGCATCCCATTTTGAGTTTTAGCCTCAGCCTTCCATTCCATACTTTCTCCTTATGAAACCCTTCCTCCTTCCCTTGGTGATATGTTGGTTGTGAGAAGCTACTATGGGATTGATACACTTGGAGCCATGATAGATGATCTCGGACTTGGTTCTTGGAGCGGTTTCCAGCAAAGGTTGTAATCCTTTTTATATTGAAATTGAATAAAAGAGTTCATCCTTGTCCCAAAACCTTATGTTTATGTGCTTTTGTTAATTTGTGCATTTATATATATGTCTAAACTTTTAAAGTGATCAGTAGAGATTGCATATGTTGTTGCATTGTGTTCCTAACATTTTGCAGGCAATCTCTGGGAGGAGACCCATGGTCTAGGAGGCGGAAGCAAGTGAAAGAGGTAAACACCAACTACAAGGACTAAAGGTGCATTCATTAACTCTCTTTATTTTCTCTCTCATCACTTAGTTTAGCTGGTTTTGGGGTAGATTAAGGGTAGATCAATATTTTAAGGGATTTGTCGCTCTACCTTTACCTTAGACCTAGTATAGGGGGATTTTCCCATGGCTAGCTCCAAAATCGATTAAAATTGATATGGGTCGATTATAAATATTACCTTCCACTTCAATAATAGGGGATTGATATTTCGTTTTCTTGTTGTCCAAAGATGCATAAATCATTGGAATGTTTCCTCCCATGTCTTCCACTATTTCAGTCCCCTGGATGTTTTGGAGAGTCCTCATTCTTTCACCTTTGTGAGAGTAGTCCCTATATAAGTGATTTCCCTCACATATCCAACATTGTACATGTTATTGCCTTGGCCTTTTCCCAAATGAATCTGCAATCTTGTGTTCATCTTGGGTTGATTGACCTTTCTTATTTTCTTAGGTGTTGTTCTTGAAAAGGGGTAGCTTAAAACCCTTCTTCCTTTGATCATTTTTCCTCTTCATCTTATCATTCCAAGATTTTTGGAAAACTAGCCTTCCTCTGCTTTGCTCATAAAGATGCATTTTTCTCCTTATGGTTTCCTTCAAAGTATTGGGTTTATCATAATGAATCTTGTCACTATATAAGGAATGTAACCCACTTAGAAACCTTTATATTTTGACCTTCTCATCCTTTATGAAATCAACATATTTCAGTAACTCAAAGAACATTTTCACATATTCCTCCATTGTCATGGTTCCCAAATTGAGTTCAAAGAATGCTTTCATCTTCCTTTCATAATAATTCTTGGAAAAATATTTCTCTTGGAAATATCCTTTGAAATTCCTCCATGAGATCCTCTTCTCATCAAGGTGTTTGGCTTGCTTAAGCTAATCCCACCACTTCAATGCCTTTCCTTGCAAGTGGTAGGTGGAAATTATAGCTTGTACTCATGAGGGGTAATCATGTAGCTGGAAATATTTCTTCATTTCCAATATTTGGGCCTCAACCTCTTCTCTTTTGTTGTGCTCACCATTTAAAGTTGGTGGCTTGATATTCCTAAGCTCACCTTGCAAGATGTTTTCCTCAGGCCTTCTCCTTTTCCTAAACACACTTGGATTCCTCCCTAGCCCTGAACTTGCATGAGTTATTCTAGTGGATTTCCTTAGAGTATGATGGTGCCTACTCATGATTCTTGACTTCCTGTCATTTCCATGATCATTCCTTTTTCTTTGGGATTTGGATGTTGACACTTGTCTAGCACTAGATGCTTGCTTGGTACCAGAGATACTTCATTATTTGAAGTATCTCTTCTTGAGCCTTTGTATTCTTTTCATTATCATCTCTATATATCTACACTTCTCTGTGCAGGCTTCTCATAGTTAAAGGCTCATGCATGCCTCTTCTAACATTTGACTCGGTCTCAGCATTTCCCTTGCTAACATGCAGAACCATGATCTCTTCCTTATGGTTGTAATATCCATGAGCATATTCCATAACTCCAGTCCTCATATAAGAACTAAATTTTCTTTCGTGTGCCTCTAATTTTGCAAGAATTTTTTTATAAACATTTATGCATGTAATAAATGTTAGAACATGCATAGCATAAAACATTTCATCAATTAGAATATAGGTTACTCCTTTCATCAATTTGTGAAGGAAAAATTGCACCAATTCAAACTTTGATTCCTTAGTTGCATTCCTCTTTGAAACATATTTCCAACGGCTATACTCATCCCTCAATCCGAGTTCTGAGCGAAAAGTTACAACATTTACATGTTGCAAATTCCACTTATTTACTACTACAGAATATATTTATTAATTTATGTACGATTTTATTTCCCAATTTAAAATTTTGGGTCAGTAGATGTCTTCTACTCCTCAAGACCTTTCCATAGACTATTCATTTTCTCAATTCTCATCTTCGAGCTGAAAGTTATGGTCCGGAGAAGTTTTGTATGTTTTACCCAATTTATCCATGTATGTTATACGTGTCTTATTTCACTTCCTGCACATTTTTACATACCCAGATCCAAAATCTGGCTCCATAGTTATCTTCTATGAATCATAAGCTTTCCACATACTTCTCTTGTGCCCATATGGACTTCTGAGCTAGGATTTATGCCCTCTAGAAGTAAATTGGTGCCAAAATTTTACCCTTATTGTTTTGGATGTAACTTTCTCATACAAACTATAGTTTCCAAATAGTTTAGCTAAGTGGATAGATCTCTTCGAGTTCTTTTAATTGAGCTGCAGAGACAGAGTGTACCTTGATACAATATGTTCTTGTGGGTTTTGATTGGCTAAAAAATGTCGTTTAGGGCCTCAAAATCGCCCCGCAAGTTAATAACCTTCAAAAATGTGAAAAATTCAGAAAATTTCATATAAAATTGGTTATTTTACTACTATAAACGCCCATTTAAATCTAAATCATTGATTCAAATTGCATGGAATCTGATTTGTTGATATGCACTCCATTGACCATCGATGATCGATGTTCTCCTTTGGCATGCATAACACCTTTCCCAACCTGTCGACCCGACTATCAGCCATCGGCTCATTTCCTTGACAACTGCTTCCCACACAATTCTAAATCAGTCATAAGTGATTTCCATTAATGAATGGAACTCGTCACTAATTCAGTCATCCATGTCGACTGATGAAACACTTATATAGTTCAACCGACCCGACCATCGGCCATCGGACACTCCTAGGCTGACGTGGCATGAAAAATTAATGTTGATGTGGAATGGCGTGTCATCCTGAGGTGTCAAATTAGATGATGTGGCATGGAACATGGATGCTTATGTGGCATAACACGTCATCACCCTCTTTTATCCATCAACCATCGATTGATTCTCTTGGACGACCCAAACACCTTGTTGAAGTCGATCGATGCTCGACCATCGACCATCGATGATTTCTCTTGCACATTCGAAAACATTGTTGGATTCATTCGACACCTGACCATTGGTCATCGATGATTTCTGCTAAATAAATATTCTCACAAATTAAAAGTTCTACTAAATAAATAAATTATTGTAGCTTCCAGCTACAATTTGCATACATATTTAACTATTGTCTACTACCATAAATTAGATGCATCTACATCATACTAAAATAGACATGAACCCATCTTAATAATTCAATACAATAACATATAAATCATTTCCAAACACACATAGTTCATGCACAGTAATTTAATTCACAAAATAATACAACAACAAGATAAAACACTTATCTTTTATAAACCGTTTTGCAACTAGTTGCTTGGGATAGACGTTCCACCCAACCATAAATTGACTATTCCAAGTCTCAATAGCCAGTGACCCCCACGCTGAGTCTAGCTGATCCAAGTGGAAATCAGTGGCCATCCACCTATTCAACTGGTTCAAAATAGTGGATTCCACCTTAGCAATTTTTCTACAACATTTCGGGTCCTAAACTTATGGGGTCGTTTTGAGGTCCTAAACAACGATTTTTGGGCCCTCCATAGTCACACTATAGGATTTACTCAAAGTGTGATAGAAAAATGTGTATTCCTTAGATAGACCTTTCAAACGAGCTATCGTGCACCCCAAACAGAGATCGTATGCAAAAGTTGCACCCTTGGGAAGTTGACATAACAACTACCCCCATCAGGGCCCGCAAACCTTTTGGTGTTTCATCTTCCAGTGTTAGGGTTTTAGATTTTCTTTATGTTAAAAAGGCCTCTACAAACTCATTTTAATAATCATCATATTATTTTGAATGAGTGTAGCCATCACATCTCTTCTCAAAGATAAGTTGTCACCATTCTAGCAAGTCTTTCACTCTGTAATTTTGCAGTTTATGTACATTATCTCATTAATAAAAATTGGTGCATTGTTGCATCTCTTTGTTTATTTAAATATCTATGTATATTTCATTGTTATATCTCTACCTTCATTTCATTCTCAAAATAATATGGATCACTAGCTATCCACAAAAAAGGGTGGTCTCTCACTGTCCACTCATAGCTCAAAAAACTCACAAACCGGTGGTATTCTCCTAAAGCTATCCCACTTTTTCACCAGTTCTCTTCCTCTCAACCTGCCCAACCCAAGGAATGTGCCCCTTCACTGATATCAATCCCTTGGGAATCCCATTCATTTATTAGGGTCTCTCTGGCATAGGTAACTAGGAATATCTCAACTAGGAACTCAAGGGAACTCGCTGCTAGGAAAAACAACCAGTAAACAACAACACTTGTTGTTACAGTGCAACTCACATAGGAGCTCACTTTTTAGGCCTGAAAACCTATCTCTTCATTCTTCAGCTCTGAAATTCCCCAATACACTCCAGCATGCTATATAATTCTCCCTATGTGGATGTTCTAGCTCCAAGCTCTCTTCCTTGCTCTCTACTTGTTGCCTATGCACAAAATTGATTGTGTAAAAACTGTTGTAGCTTCCCATATGAATTTCCTCTCTTTGGCTTACATGTTTGACTCACACTCTTCCCCACTTTGATTGTACTTATCCCCCATGTTCCCAATAACTACGATATGTGACCAATCGCAGCCACCCTCTTACATGTATTCAATGATTATCTTTGGGAACACTCAATCAGAAATTAGAAGGTTCATATATCAATAGCAATTTTAGGAAAATGGGTTGAATTAATACACATGGGAGTTCCCCCTTGAACCCCTCTTGTCCATTCTCCTATTCCCTCCCCTGTCTTGTGGATTAATTCATCCCCCATCTATGTCCATGTCCCCTTAGCAATTAGCATCACATTTTATTATTAACATTCAGAAATACAATTTGCATATTACATTGTTTGGTTGTAGCCACGTATTATATCTACATTAAGCATTAATTAAACCGGGGATTATAGTGGAGATGTTACAATTAATAAGAGTAAAAGTATCAGTGAGCGAGAATATATCTCATATCCTTTTCATGAATGATATTTTATGTAGTATTCGAAGCTTATGCAAGGACATCTCAGAACTCAAGAATGTTCTCGAACTCTTCTACGTAGCCACAGGTATGGAGATCAACTTTGACAAGTCATCTATAATTCTTCGTAATTGGAATGATAGATAATCAAGGAAATTGGAAAGGCTTATTCTGACCCCCATACAAAGGTTGGAAGAAGGACTCAAATACCTTGATTTCTTCCTAAAACTAGATAATTATAGAGTAACGGATTGGGGGTGGCTGGTGAAGAAAATCGAATCGAGTGTGTCGATTTGGGTCAACAGAATGCTCTCTCAAGGAGTGAGGTTGGTCTTTCTCAATTTATTCCTTGAGAGTATTCCAATGTATTGGTCATTGATAATAGTGATTTTGAAAGGTATTCTTAATAAGATACGTAAAACTAGTTTCCAATATTTATAGGTGGGTCAACATGGATCAAAAGGAATCCACCTATCCAAGTGGTTGACAACAACAACAACTTAACCATTAGGGGGATGGGGGATAAATAATATTCACATATTCATGCAATCCCTCGCAGGCATAAGCCTTTGGAGAATGACTCAAGGAACTCTCTTTGGAGTCGGGTAATGCAACCAAAATATCTCCTAGACAATGTTATCGTAGAATGGACCAGAGAACCAAGCAAATCAATAAAGGGATCTATTGTATGGAAGGATATTGTTTTGTGCTTCCCTCTAGTAGGTGAATGGGTGGCCTGGAAAATAGGGAATAGAAGATTGGTACTTGGTGAAGACCCATGGATAGGAGTAGGCAAATCTTATTGGCTCTCAGAAGGTTTGATTAAGTCACTAAGGGACAAAAATTGTCTCATGATGAGCGATGTTAAAACTGTTGAACCATAGCCAAGAGGTAGAATGGGTTGGAAATATGCAGAAGATTTGGGCCTAAGGGGAGACGAAGCTATGGAGTAGAGTAATTTGTTTTGTCTTCTAATTTCAAATTTCATAATCCTCAAAGAGGACTCTCTCGATTCCCTCTACTGGTCAAAAAACCCAAAGATCGATGTCTACTCTTCCAAGCTAGGTTACAAATCCTGTAGGGAATCCCTTCATATGGGACCTGTAAAATGGTGTTGGAACCTAATCTAGAAAAGTAGCGCTCCCCTAAAGAGAAAACTCACCTATTGGCTTGCTCTAAAAAACAAGTTGCTCACCTGGGATAATGGAATCAAAAGGGGATGGTGTGGTCCTAGTTGTTTTTCTTTATGCAATAATCATGAGGAAAATATCTCTCATCTTTTTATCGATTGTTCTTATGCAACCCAGGTATGGAAGCGAATCCAAGAAAAGATGAATACGAAGTTAGAATGGAACAAAAACAATCTTGAAGAGTGCTTCAAAGAATGGGTTAATGATAGAGCAGTTCATCTCTACTCTGGTCTCTCGAGCATAATGGTGTCCAACTTATGGTTGGCATGGAACAACTTCATCTTTAAAAACAAGCTTATCTCGCCAGATGTTACATCAGAAATAACTTTGAGAAAGGCTGAGGATTACAAAGTTGAGTTAAAGTCCAAAGATCCCAGAAATCTAGTGATGCCAGCCCTCGATTCTGAAATCCTATGGGGATATTTTGGTGGAGCTTATAAAGGGAACCCACCTATCCATGGAGCGAGAGTTGTTCTTAACCCAGAGAAAAACCACTATAACGCTCTGGGGGTGGGCACCAATACTAGAGAGGAATTCATTTCTCTATGGATTCTCTTAGAAGCAACAATTAAAAAAGACATCAAGAAACTACAAGTAATACGAAATTCCAAGTTAGTCATCAACTAGGCTCAGTAAAAAATAAAAATCTATTATATCAAACTAAAGTCTCTACTAAGAGATATCAAGTTAGCCTTCCAATCGTTAAAGTGGTTGTCCTTTAGTCACATCCTCCGTGACCTCAATAACAAAGAAGACACGCTCTAAAAGGAAGCCTTGATGCTCCTTGTAGGAGCTTTTGGTTACTATGATTCTATAGAAGGGGAGGAAATCAAAGCAATGGAATTTAGAATGTAAGGTCAAAGGATCAAGGAGGAAAAGAGAGGTTTTGTTTCTTTTTGTAATGTATATGTTCTATTAAGACGGTAAAGAAAAGATAACATTATAGAATAGAAAATGGAAGGCAAGGTAAGAAGTTGATATGGACCAACATATATATATATTCATTTTTTTTTAATATAAAGTTTTTTTGTTTTTTTTTAAATAAATAAAGAAAATAAAAAAGACAAAGATCGTTATATTATTACTTTTCTCTTAAATAAATTAATTATATAATTAATAAAGTTTAGTTGCATTTAAAGATCATTGTGCTATTAGTTTTCTTTTAGGTGAGGGACTAAAGATTATTTATTATGTTATTAGTCTTTGTTTAGATTTATTTAATTATATAATTAATAAAGTTTAGTTGCATTTAAAGATCATTGTGCTATTAGTTTTCTTTTAGGTGAGGGACTAAAGATTATTTATTATGTTATTAGTCTTTGTTTAGATAAGAGATGTAAAATCATAATTTTTTAAAGTTGAATTAAAAATATTTTTTTATTTAATAAATTAAAAAAATAGTTTAGATTTTTTTATTGTTAATTATTAATTATTTTTTAATTTATATAATATTATGAAATTACAGTCTTCTCAAAATTAAAAATTAAAAAAAAAAAAAAACTATTTTTTGTTAAATTTTAATTGATTAAAAAATATAGATTTTATTTTATTTTATTATTACAATTTTTTTAAATGTGATAATTTAATATTATGAAAAAATGTAAGTTTCATTTATGATGCCATTTTTTTTTTATGAATAATATTGTTTTTTTATTGATTATTTTATGAATAATATTGTTTTTTTATTGAATGATAATTTGATAAAGTATTAATGGTTCAACTGATTCGTTTGTCTACAATAGTTCAAAGAGTAATTTAAAGAGAAGGCAGTTCAAAAAGTAATTTAAAGAGAAGTGCACCAAGGATGGTTCATGAACCATTTAAATAAGTGTAAAATGGATTATTTTTATTGGTTTTTTTTTTTTTATGATACTTAGTGCTATCAATCTATGTTGTTGTGCTTATATTGCACACATATATATGCATACAATAAAGTGAAGTAAATTGCATTTAATACAATGAGTTCTATATTTGTTAAGTACTCAATAGATTAGTTTAAAAAATGTAAGGAAATGTTTAAAAAAAAATCACGAGATTTTTCTTGGGAAATAAAAAAAACTCAATAGACTAGCTTAAGTGATTGAGTGCTTTGAGTTCCATGTATAAGGTCTCTAGATTTATCTCCCAAATTGATTTCATTTATTATATACCTCAATCAATGTCCCTACTAAATTAAACATCATAATCAGTAATAATAGATTATTTCAATACATATTTCGTATATGTAATCATTGTCTTCATATATACACTTTATCACATCACATAACCTAACTCAATACAAGGACACTTATGCAAATAAATAAATTAATAAATTTCCACATAAAAAGGTTGTATAGTCTTCACAAATCTTCCTCTATCTCCCTTTAAATCTTTTGAGGTTTGTACACTTACACAATTTAGAAATCTAAGATATGGATAGGTTATGAATGAATCAATTCATATTTTGACAAATCTTCCTCTATCTCCCTTTAAATCTTTTGAGGTTTGTACACTTTTTTTCCACGGGAAAATTGCACTATTATATTCAAAAAGATATAATATTTTTACAAAATACAGCAACAATTAGCAGCTACAGGAGTCCTGTGTAGTGTTGTTTGTTGCTCACTGTTGTCAAGAAAATACAATGAAAATGCAATGTAAAAGCACGCAGATTGTCCAAATTACAAATCTCATCCATGTACTCTGTTCAAAGTTGACTCCAGCTGGTGTAAAGTGTGCAGCTTGCTGCCAGCCATCTTTTTTTGGAGTGCGCTGCATGTGTCGATTTCTCATACAGCAGCAAAACAAGGAGTAAACCGCTAATTACTTGGTTCAAAACCATTCAATAGCCCGACAATCGAGGCGAATATCCATCAATGCTCAGGTTCTGCTATGAAATGCAAGTCAAAGCTTGATCTTGTAGGCAGGACCTTCGTTGCCATCCTCTCAATAAGAAAAGCAAATTTGGCTCGGAGGGAGGAGCAAGGCTTTTTTGGAGAGGAAGTCTGCTTCGGTGTTTTCCTCTCAGAAAATATGCTGGAAGGTAAGCTTTCTGAAAAGTAGAGTAGAATCTTTGGTCCTGTCTTTCCAGCAAGTAAGGGCTGCCACACGGAAGTCGGCCAATCCATTCAGCCAGTCGATAGTGATCTTGGAGTCACCAAGGAGTAACAAGTCATCGATGTGGCGACTAGCTAGAACTAGAGAAGTCCATGCACCTAAAAGCTCAGCCTTTGTGTTAGAGCCCTGTCCACAGTTCAAAGTCCAGTGAATACAGGTATGGGGATTTAAAGCTATTTTCCCCCCGGCTCCACAAAGCGCGCCCCCTTGTTGTGAGGCCCCGTCGAACCAGGCCACCGCCCTATCGAATGGAATATGAAAGGGATGCCGAATCAATGGCTTTACCTGTAATGTCTTGCCAAGATGGCTTGCCTCTGCCAAAATGAGAGAAGAGACGTATTGGATAGATGGCTTCTTATCATTAAAAATATAATCGTTTCTGGACAGCCAAACGTGCCAGCACAGGTGTAACAGAAGCATAGAAAGGGAGTTGTTGTTCTGGATCCAATTTCGGAAGCATGTTTGAACATTGTCACCACTCCAATGTGTGGAACTTTTTAGAGCAGATGTGATATATGTCCAAAGCGCCCGGGTAAAAGAGCAATGAACAAATACATACAGCGTTGATTCATTGTCTCGAGCACATAGTGAGCAGCGATTCGGGCCCTCCCAGCCGCGCGCTTGCAATTTGTCCCAAAACAGAAGTTTATTTTTGAGCAGGAGCCATGCAAACAATTTGTGTTTTAAAGGGCCAATGTCTCTCCAAATCCTTTATCTCCAGTTTGAAATTAAAGTATTCCAGTCTCTCAATTTCCTAGATTTTCTTTTTTGATCTACGGGAGCAAGCAACTCTATGAAAATAGCTTGTGTTTTTGTCACCTCCCGCCAACCACAGCATCCTGCTCTTTATACGCCATCTCTCCTCCTCATCACGAAGAAGTTTGTTACGGGCGTCCTCTAAACCTCGGATCTTGTGTTCTATCTCCTCACTGCTATGTATCTGAAGGTTTTGTTTTAGGAGACACTCCAGCTCAAGTTCAATGTTGTTGAGCTCGGCCTGTTCCCTGTCCTTTTTATCCTTTAGCCAATGAATCGAGCGTGATTTTAAGGTATTGAGTTTTCTGAACAGATTCCCTTGGGCGTCTCCAAGAATGATGAGCGAACAGTCCATCCAAACAGATGTAACAAGATTAATGAAGGTAGGGTCCTTCAACCACAGTGAATTAAATTTGAAGGGATGACCCTTACCTCCACGGCCTTCCCCTATTTGAAGGCAGATCGGCGCATGATCTGACAGGAAAGGAAGTTTAACCCAAGCACGGCTACAGTAAGAAGGTAAGAGTAGACTCTCAGCTACTAGAAAGCGATCGAGTCTTTTGGAAATGTTTGTTGTTCCATGCCTTCCATTCCTCCAGGTCGGCAGAAGCTCCGGCGGTTTTATATCAATCAGAGCATTTTTGTAAAAAATCTGCTGGAAAAAACTTGAAAGTGGGTCAGTCGACGCCAAGTCACCCCAAATTTCAAAGGGGCTGGTAGTTAAATTGAGGTCACCGGCAAGAATAAGATATGAGGTTTGTACACTTACACAATTTAGAAATCAAGATATGATACGTGATGATAAATCAATTCATATTTCTTTATTAAATAATTTGTACAGCTAGATAATAAATGGGTTGGTTTAAGATATTAAATAGGTTGGTAGTTGGAATGGATGGATAAAGATTAATGTTGTTCATATCTCATTGTACACTACTATTTTATTAACAAAAAATTAGAGTTGAGTTTCTATTCAATTTATTGCATCTACATATTAAGTAGGAGTATTGGTGGGTAATTAGGGTTAAGTAGGAGTTAATTATGGGTAATCAGGGGTTAATAGGGGTAACTTTGGTTAATTATTGGAGTTAATTATGCGTAATCAAAAGTTAATTAAGGTTAATTAAATGTCAATTAGGATTAATTAAGGGTAATTAGGGGTTAAGTGTTGGGTATTAGTATTCAATTAATGGTAATTAGGGTACGTACAATTAATTAGGGGTTAGTTAAGATTCATTAAGGGGTAATCAAGGGTTAATTAGGGAGAGTAATTAGGGATAATTATGAGTTAAGAAAGGGTTAATTATGGGTTATTAGGGGTAAGTAGGGTTAATTAGTGGTCAATTCCTAGTATTTAGGGATAATTAGGGGTTAAGTCATGGTCACCTATGGGTAATCGGAGTTAATTGGGGGAACTACTAGGGGTAAATAGGGTACTTAAGGGTTAATTAGGGGATAATTGTGGGTTATTAGGGGTATGTAAGGTTAATTAGAGGTTAATTAAGGTTAATTTGAGGTAATTGGGGATCAATTAGGGGTAATCAAGGGTTAATTAAAGGTTAATTTGAGGTAATTAGGGTTAATTAAGGGTTACTAAGGGTAAACATGGTTAGCTAAGGGCTAATTAAGGGTTAATTAGTGTAAATTAAAGGTCAATTAGGGATAATCAGGGATTAATTAGAGGTAATTAGGGGTTAATTATTGGTTATTTGTGTTCAATTAGTGGTAATTAGGGATAACTATGGTTAGTTAGGGGTTGATTAATGATCATGAAGGGGTAATCAAGGGTTAATTAGGTGTTAATGATTGGTTACTCATATTCAAATAATGGTAATTAAGAGTACTTCATGGTAATTAGGGGTTGATTAAGGGTCATTAAGCGAGAATCGATAGTTAATTAGAGATATTTAAGGATAATTAAGGGTTAAGTAGGGGTCAATTATGGATATTTAGGGAGTTAATTAGGAGGAAGTAATGTTAATTATGAGTTAATTCAAGGCTAATTCTAAGTATTTAGGGGTAATTAAGTGTAATTATAGATTAAGTATGGGTCAGTTATAGGTAATCAAGGGTTAATTACAAGTTACTAGGGGTAAGTAGGGTTAAGTAATTAGGGATAATGCTTATAATAAACATTACCTTGATTTTTTAATATTCATTTAAATTATAATTATATTTTTTAATATTCATTTAAATGATAATAAATATAAGATCTAGATGAGCATATATGATATAAATATTAAAAGTTATCTCTAACTTTTGACTTGAAAGTAGTGATATGAAAAATTATTTATTCATGATTAAAGGTTGACTTTTTTTTATTAAAAAAACTTGTTTTTATACACACTAAACAACTTTAACTAAATGTCCTTATTGGATTACACATCATAATTAGGTTAGATAAGTTCACATTGGTTATCATGTACAAAATCCAAGAAAATGCCCAAAAAATTTCCCACAAATTTTTCATTGAAAAAGAAAAAAATCTCAATAGAGTAGCTCAAGTGATTAATTATTTTGTTCACATTGGTTATCATGTACAAAATCCAAGAAAATGCCCAAAAAAATTTCCCACAAATTTTTCATTGAAAAAAAAAAAATCTCAATAGAGTAGCTCAAGTGATTAATTATTTTGAACACCATATAAGAAGTCTCTAAATTCATCCCTAAATTGATTTTCTTTATTACATGTTTCACTCAATATATCTACTAAATTAAACATCATAATCAATAATAATGAATTATTTAAATATATATATTTTTATATACAACTTTTATCTTTATACACCTTTGTCACATCACATGACCTAACTCGAAGCTTATACAAATAAACCATTTAACAAATTATTCATGTGAAAAACTTGTAGATACTTCATAAATCTTCCTCTATCTCCTTTTAAATCTTTTGAGGTTTGTACACTTATGCAATTTAGAAATCAAGATATAGATAAGTGATTAATGAATGACCTAACTCGAAGCTTATACAAATAAACCATTTAACAAATTATTCATGGGAAAAACTTGTAGATACTTCATAAATCTTCCTCTATCTCCTTTTAAATCTTTTGAGGTTTGTACACTTATGCAATTTAGAAATCAAGATATAGATAAGTGATTAATGAATCCATTCATATTTTCTTATTAGATTATTTGTACA
>WSFP011418962.1:0-23276 GCA_009831015.1 Picea engelmannii
TCCCCAACTTGACAGTTTTCATATCGGAAGTTACTTTTATCCACTTGTCCTCAACTTAATAACTTGGGATAAAATTATCCATACTCTATGTTTTGGGAAATATTAATATAATATTCCCTTGACTTTTGGCCCTCCCTTTCCCTAACTGGTGAAGTTCAGTCCCCCTTATCTTTATCGTGTTCGGTCTATGCACAGTGATGTATTTTATATTAATCATGAGTTCATGTACAAAGTAGGTGCATTGGCCCTTTAACATCTAGGTGCACTGGCCTAATTCCAAGACATAAGCATTCCAGCTTATAATACTAGCTCACCAGCCTATAATGCATATTATATACACAAAGGTTCACTGACCTTAATAGTTTAGTTATTGTGCATTGTATCCTCTGTCTCTAATTTTGCGCGCACCTTAGTTACTGCGCGTGGTATTCATAAATGTGCACATTACATCCCTTTACTGTGCAGTATATGCACGCACCATGCCATGACAACTATATTACAAAATGATGTCTAAACAACTCACCAACTTAAATATACTTGTATTATATTTACATTTGGGTTTGGTCGAGGGATATTACAATCCCTTCCCCTTATTTATGCACTATCCTCAGTGCATCATGTACCCATATACCACAAAATTCTAAAAATTCTTCAAAAAGATGCAGGTATTCTGTCTGCATTGCATCCTCATGCTCCCAAGTAGCGTCTTCGGGTACGTATTAGGTCCATTGGACATTTAGAAGCCCTATGGCTCGATTCTGGAGTTGTTTGATTTTTCTATCCAGGATGCGCACCAGATGCACTTGGAAAGAACCTTCTTGCTCCACCTGGATAACATCCCAATCAATAACATGATTAACATCAAGTATATATTTCTTTAGCAATTATACATGGAAAACATTATGAATAGACATAGATGCAGCCAATGTAATCATATAAGCAATTGGACCAATCCTCTCTAGGATTTCAAATGGTCCACAAAATCTTGTCTACCAACTTGGCGCAGCTTCCCAGCTTCAGAGAACTCCTATTAGCTTTTACTTTCAGGAAAACATGATCACCCACTTTGAATTCTCTGTGGGTTTTGTTTTTATCCACATAACATTTCTTTCTGTCTTAGGTAGTTTTCAAATTCTGCTTAATTTTTAACATTTGGTCTTCCATCTCTTTGAGCAACTCTGGCCCAACTACTGTTCTATCAGCGTGGTTATCCTAGCTTACTGGAGTATTGCACCTTCTATTGTAAAGTGTTTCAAATGGTCTCATTTTCAATGATGCCTGATACCCATTGTTATAAGTGAATCTACTAAATGTAAGTAGTCTTCTCATTTTGATGGTTTGTCCATCACATACATTCTCAACATATCTTCTATCACCCTATTCACTCTTTCTATCTGTCCATTAGACTCGGGATGGTAAGATGTACTAAATCTCATATTCGTTTTGAATCCTTTGAACTATCCTTTCCAGAAATTTGAGGTGAATTTTAGGTCTTTGTCAGATACAATCGTTTTAGGAATTCCATGCAATCGTGCCACTTCCCTTATGAAAATATCAGCAACATCTGCTCCTTGTGAGTAGTTTTTAGTGGAATGAAATGGGAAGCTTTTGTAAGCTTTCCCACCACTACCATAATTGAATCATGTATCTTTCCTGTTCTGGGAAATCCTGTAATAAAATCCATTGTCACCACTTCCCACTTCCATTCAGGAATGGGCAAAGGTTGCAGCAATCCTGTTGGGTGCCTATGCTCTGTTTTAACCTTTTGGCATTCCATACACCTAGTGATGTATTCTGCAATTTCTCTCTTCATACCTGGCCAAAAGTATTGGCTCTTGACCACTTTTATGGTTTTCTGATATCCAGGGTGCCCTGCATAAGGAGAATTATGCATCTCATGCAAAATTATATGTTTCAAGTCCTGAATATTTGGTACACAATTTTTGTTCTTGTGCAGCAGTATTCCATCTACTCCCAACTTATAAATATCCATCTTTTGTGGTGTATTACCTTGCTGTAGATTTTCTATCAATTCTCTGTACTATAGATCTTTATTTTCAGCCTCCATAATTTTTCTTTTAACATCAGTCTAATACATGTTGATGGTTGTAGCATGAATCTCATCTACTCTCTTGCTGAGTGCATCAACCACTTTATTTTCTTTCCCTTTGATATGCCTTATATCAAAGTCATATTTGCTTAGAAATTCTAACCATCTGCTTTGTCTAGCATTTAGATTTGGATGATCAAATAAATATTTCAAACCATTGTGGTATGTTCTTAGCTCAAACCTCTTTCCCATGAGGTAGTGTCTCCATTTCCTTAGGGCATGCACTATGGCTACCAACTCCAAATCATGAGTGGCATAGTTTCTTGCATCCTCCTTCAACTTCCTTGATTCATAACATATCACAAATACATTTTGACTGAGGACTCCACCCAGTCCTTCATTACATGCATCTGTGCATACAATGAAATCTTCATTTGGGTCTACGATCCTCAGTATTGGAGCACTTGTCAATAATTGTTTCAAATGTTGGAAACTCTTTTCACAATCCGATGTCCACTGAAACTTCATACATTTTCTTTGCAAAGAAGTAATTGGGTGTGCTATCTTCAAGAATCCTCCAATGAATCTCTTGTAGTAGCCTGCAAAGACCATGAAAGATCTGACCTCTGTCACATTCTTTGGTGTTTACCATTCTCTAATGGCTTCTACCTTCTCAGGGTCTACTTCTATCCCATATTTTGAGATGATATGCCCCAAATAATGAATTTGTTTTTGATAAAATGAGAACTTGCTCAATTTGGCATACAAATGATGTTCCCTTAATACTTGCAACACCATCCTCAAATGATGTTCATGCTCTTCCTCTGACTTGGAATATATAAGATTGTCATCCAAAAAGACAATGACAAACTTGTCCAAATACTCTCGGAAAACACCATTCATTAAGCACATGAAAACAACTGGTGCATTTCAAAATCCAAATGGTACCACTGTGAACTCATAATGACCATACCTTGTCCTAAAGGTAGTCTTGTTGATATCCTCTTATTTAATTCTTACCTGATGGTATCCCAATCTGAGATCTGTATTTGAAAATATCCTTGCATCCTTCAATTGATCAAAGAGGTTGTCAATCCTTGGTAGAGGATATTTGATCTTAACAGTCACTTTATTCAATTGTCTGAAATCAATGCACAATCTTAACGTTCCATCTTTCTTTTTCACAAACAAGATTGGGGCAGCCCAAGATGATACACTTGGGTGTATATACCCCTTCTTCAAAAGTTCTTCAAGCTACATTTGCAACTCCTTCAATTCTGGTGTACTCATTCTGTAAGGAGTCTTTGACACTGGCACTACTCCAGGCATCAAATCTATAGAGAAATAAATGTCTCTCCTTGGGGGTAGTCTGGGTACTTCCTTGAATACATCTTCAAAATCTTTCAGGACTGGATAATCCTCCAAATTTGGCACCTTGTCTCTAGGTGTCTCCTCCATATGAGCTGAAAATATTTGGCATCCCCTTCTATAACATTTCTTCAGTTGTAATGCTGAAATTTCTCTAATGGTTACTACCCTGGGAATTCCCTGCACTTTCCTTTGGTTCCCTTCCTCATCCAAGAAAGTGAATTCTTTGTTATGAAAATCCAATAGAGCATGATGTAGGTCCAACCAATCTATCCCAATTAAACAGTCGTAGGAACCTAAGGATAAGATGTTCAAATCTGCCCTGGTATTTAGTCCATTCATGTCTATGAGGCAAGACTTAACCATATCATTAAATTTTCTTCTGGCTCCTGTAGCCAGTGGCACCAACCAGGATTTCCCATGCTTGATTCTTGGTAAATGAAAACTTTCCACCATATTTGGGTCTATATAACTATGTCTAGCTCTTGAATCAATTAAAATAGCAAAGGTTTGGTTGTTGATAATACCTTCCACTTCAATCATGTGGGACTAATACTATGTTTTCTTGTTGTCCAGGGCTGCATAAATCCTTGGCACATTTTTTCCCATGTCCTCTATTGTCTCATCTCATTGTATATTGTGAACAATCCTACCTTTTTCACCTCTGTGAGGAGAATCTCTAAACCTATTTTCTCCTTTACAACCCCAACATTGCATAGGTGGTTGTCTTGGTCCTTGACTCCCTGTGTCAATCACTCTGGTTTCCTTATTCATTTGCAACCATTGTGGATTATTTCTAAAGAATGGTGGCTTAGCTCCCTTCTTCCTCTGATTCATCTTGAATTTCTTATTGTCTTCCCAAGCCCTTTGGAAAGCTGGTCTTGCTTTCAGCTAGTCATATAATCATTTATCTCTTCTTATGGTCTCTTCTAATGTCTTGGGATCATCATACTGTATTTTGTCACTGATGAACGATGGTAATCCACTTAAGTACCATTGAATCTTGAATGCTTCATCCTTAATGAAAGATACATACTTCAACAGTTCCAGAAACCTTCTCTCATATTCATCTATGGTCGCACTTCCAAGCTTGAGTTCAAAGAACTCCTTCATTTTCTTGTCATAGTATCTCTTGGTCAAGTATTTCTTCTCAAAATGCTTCTTGAATTCTCTCCAAGTAACACTTTTCTCTACAATGTGTTATACCTATACAAGTTGATCCCACCACATGGAGGCCTTTCCTTTGAGTTGATAAATAACAATTCTACCTTCAACATAAGAAGAATAATTATGCAATTGAAAATACTTCCTCATGCCTAGAAACCATGTTTTGACATATTCATCCTTCTTGTGCTCAACATAAAATGTAGGAGGTTTGATTTTGTTCATTTCTCCTTGCAGCTCATCCACCCTATTAGTAACATTACTTGTCTGGGGCACAAGAGCATTCGGGTCAGCGAGTCGCATGAGGAGCGCCTGAGAACAACGCAGAAAATCTCATTTCAGGCTCCCAAGCAAGCGAGCGGGCGAGATTATATCGTTGGCGGTCCAGATTCATCCATAAGAGCAGATCAGCGGTTGGTGAAAAATCAAGGTTAGCGGAGTTGCGCCGAGATTAGCACAAATGCATCGCGCCCATATTATATGTAGGGAAGGATAACAACCATTAGCGTTTCAGCAATTGTGAGTCCCAAGGGCAAAGGTTCCATGTTGTCCTATATCTCGAAACCTCGAACCCCAAAGGCACCGAAGGCACCCAAAGTTGGGCCCGTATTATTATAGAGCAATATCAGTCGTCCATCCACAGGAGACACCTGGCACATGATTAGGTTCCTCGATGTTTCGCCCATCGTGATTTTATGGCGCAAGGAGAAGCTATGTCATTTCCCTATGCGCAAGGTGTCGGGAGTGTCCAGGACCCAGGCCCACAACATCGTCGGAAGAGTTCAGAACCGTCAGATCTAGAATGACGCGTGGCACCAGATTAAACCATCTCAGTTTTTCTCTCATCATGATTTCAAGAAACAAGGATCAACCCCTTCCTGTTCGCGAATGCCGAAAGCTCCTTTGAGAGTAAACGCAAGTTCACAGCCCATGGTCACCTGGGAAATAAAATAGTTGCGCAAAGGGGGCCAAAGGCGTCCGGTCCATTCACCAAAAGGTTCATCGCGTTTTTTGGGTTCCATTTGATCTGACCTCAAGCCTTGTTTTCACTTGAAGTAAATGAAGGTAAGAAAGAGTGGTTGAAACCTCTCTTCATGCATTAAGTGCAAGATATGAAGATCCCGACCAGCGGTCTGCTCGAGAGGGTCCTGCATACCATTTTTTCCAAAGAGGCCATGCCTAGTCCTCGATTATCCAGAGGAGGTATGCACATGCTAACTTAGCTCTTAATGACTCATCTACTCCCCTTACAGGAGCCATGCATAGTTAAGATGGCGTCTGACAGAGGATATCTGTTCGAATTCAGTTGAAAGGACACCAAGCCTTGGATAGCTGAGGACGCCACTGTGAGGTGAATTTTCTGAGTATATAGACTCAGTCTTTGTATTTTGTAAAGCATGGATGGTTGAGCAAGAATCCTGATTGTAAATTTTTGATGAAGCACTGGTCGCTCTGGTTAACGTACAAGGCATTTGAGATTTCTTACTTTATGGATGTCAACTTCTTTCCATCTCTTTGTTTATCATGTTAGAACAACTCGGAATTGGAGGATCCGGTCGAGTTGTAGTTGTTATAGGATGATGTAGGTTGGATAACTGTAATAGTACATTGTTTCTAATCGGTTCCTATGATTTTCTTAGCGCTGAATTACTTGGAATTGGAGGATCCAGTCGAGTCACCCTTTAGCTCCTTGAGGCTCTGGACCAAGAGGATCTTAGCTTCTAAGTTTTTTGTCCTCAAGCTTCTGAAGGCCTATCGCCCAAGGTAGTCTTGCTCACCCTTCTCACAAGTATTTCATCTACCACCCTTTAATCCACTTACTGACAGAAGTTGGATCAAGACCTCCCTTTCTTTCTACATACCAGACCCGGTTCCCTGAGCTAAAGCTATATTTTCTTGAGTCTTTACCCATCCGATCACCCCCCTTCATAAAATCGTGACATAAAATTGATGGGTGTTGGGCTCTTCTCCTGCAAGCAATCCAAGAGTGACTTCTGATGCTAACATTTCTGGCGCTGTTGCCGGGGACGAAGTTGAAAATTTTCCTCAGGATTGAATGACATTGAGCCTCTTATTCTGAAGGTGCATCAGGTATCGGAACCTTTAAAGATTGTTGTTGTGAACCTGATGACTCCATTGTGACGAATCCACGGTGGAGAACCTATTGTATTAATTGTGGATTTCAGAGGCAGACACACGCGGTCTCATCCACAGTTGCCTCTAGGTACACCTGAAACTGATCCAGAGGTGGTTCTCAGAAAAGAAAAATCCTCTGAAGGAGAAACTTCCATCGTCGAATCTGGTAATCCACCATCTCCTTCTGTAGGAACTCCATTTTATCCTCCTCAGTTTCTCAATAGACCTCTTTCTAAGGTTTCCCGTTTCCTAAATTTTGGGAGTGTTCCTGCTGAGTTTTCCCCTCCTGGTCTGAGATTGAAGGGAGAAATCCTTGTCACTCCCCTCTCCTCTAAAGCTATACCTTGGCATAGACCCAGGACTAAATAATATTTCCCCACTCCTGCACAAAGAGGAGCGTCAACTGACTTGATCCCATTAGCTTTCTCCTTAAATCCCCTTTTGTTTCCCATTCCACTCTGAGACTCATTCCCAGTAGCCCCTTCGCGAACTCCTTCTCCTCCATGTTCTCCTCCACCTAGTATTCCTATGGCTGGTGCTAATCCCCCTCTAAATATAATGGACTCCATAGTCGCTACCAGATATGCTCCCTTAATCCTACCCCATCCTATGAATCCTCTCCCAGCTGGAGATTACTTGAAGTATATGCCCAAGTTCACTGGGGAAGGGGACGTAACTGCGGAAGAACACCTAGCTTCTTTCTACAGTTATGTAGATAACCTCAACATCGAAAATGAATATATCTGGATGAGATTCTTTGTCCAGAGCCTGGATGGAGATGTGAGGAAATGGTTTAGAGGACTGGCCCCCGGATCTATTGCTGGGATCTAAGCTCTAGATAATGCTTTCCTGAGGCAGTGGGGAGATAGGAAGGATTTCATGTATTACATGATAGAGTTCGGGTCATTGAAGAAAATGGGAGGAGAGTCCATCTCTGACTTCTCCAAAAGATTTAATAATATGTATAATAAAATTCCTGTCGAAATAAAACCCTCAAAAGCCTCGGCCAAATTTTTTTATGCTAGTGTGTTTGGTCCCGATTTCTGTCTTTTATTGAGAGAAAGAAGAGCCACCTCCTTAGCTCAAATGCAAGATGCATCCATAGAGGTGGAATCAAATTTGTTAGCAGCTGATAGACTGAGGAATAAGGCCAATGTAGACAAGATAAAGGGAAGATTGAAAACCTCAACTTCTAGCCCATTGATGCCCCACCCTCAAGTGGATGAGCTGACCAAGATGGTGAAGTATCTGTCTGCAGAGATGGAGAGAATGAAGGTATAAGGGAGACAAGAATATAAGGGACCTCAAAACGCTGAAAACAAAGGAGGTTTCAGGAGGCCAAACAATATCACTCCCCCGACTGTGCAAAGAGAGAGGGGAAGAGACAGAGAAGACCAGAAAATTTAGGCCCCTTTCCAAAACAATTTTGTGGATAAGGGGGAAGAAGGGGAAAAAGATGAGCTTGATCCTGAAATCCATTGCTTCGAAGAAACTCCTCCTTTTCCTCATCTCACTCAATCAGCCTATGAGGAATCTCTCATGGACATTCAGCTAAATAGACTGAGCAAGGGAGACAAGACTAGTGGCACCCAAGGAAGGTATGACCTGAGGTCTAAAAAAAGGACAGAAGCACCTCATGTTCCTGAGTAGTCCACTAGAGAAGACAAGCCTGCTAATCAAGTAGCGGACAGTCACAGAGGTAAGAAGTCCTGACCCCTCTCTCCCATAGTCCAGAGTCATGTTCCTGAAATAAAATAAATCTAGAAGCTTACATCTTCTTTTAATTTCGATCATGAAATTCAAAAGATCAGAATTCATGTGCCCCTAACCGAATTGATTAAACATGAAGGGTTCAATAAGCGCTTCTCTGAGATTTTATAGTCTTAGAGCTCATGCCTTCCCACAGACTCCATTAATTTGCAAGATGAAAATCCTGCAGTTATTCTAGGACCTATGGTAGAAGAAAGGAATGACTCATCCCCTCCCTTCTACACATCCTTGAACATACATGACAAGGTACTGCACAATTGCTTGATGGATTCGGGGGCTTCTCACAACCTCGTGCCTAAAACTGTCATGAAATAATTAGGGCTAGAAGTCACCCAAGCCTATCATGACCTCTATTCCTTTGACTCCAGGAAATCTCAATGTCTCGGGGTTATCAAAGATCTGGCCGTGACCTTGTTTCAGCTTCCCATGAAAAGTGTGGTCATGGATATTGTAGTGGCCGATGTCCCCCCCAAGTTCGGTATGTTGTTATCAATATCTTGGATAAAAAGACTGGGGGAAACCTTGCAAATGGACCTCACATATGCTACTATCCCAATATTTGGAGGAGAACATAGGAGGCTATACAAGGAATCCCAACTGGCCTATATAATCAGTGATGAGGCCAGTCCTGCCAACCATCCTATTTTTTCCTTAGACACTGATTTAGGTTCTAGTTTACTACAACTCACCCATGCTCTCGAGCCTCCTCTTAAGCTCATAAATTCGCCAACTGCTTCCCATAAATTTCTTCCCTCCATCACCCCCATCTAGAAAATGTTCTTTGATGGAGCCTGTTCTAGGGAAGGCGCTGGAGTTGGGGTGTTTTTTGTGTCACCTGCTCAGGAAACCATGTCTCTGTCATACAAACTAGAATTTGAATCTACCAACAATGTGGCAGAGTATGAAGCTCTTGTTCTAGGATTAAGAGCTACAAGGGATATGGGAATATAGGAAGTAGCAGTGTTTGGAGATGCAGAGTTGGTGGTCCAGCAGATCAGAAGTGCTTATCAGGCTAAGCATCCTTGACTTAGGAGTTACATAAATGCAGTATGGGACCTAATTGACAATTTCTTCTCAGCATTTAACTTCTCATTCATCCCAAGAGAGGAGAACACAATGGCAGATTCCTTGGCTACATCAACAAGAAATTTCAAAGTACCCTTGCCACCCAAATTCAAATATGATGTAGAGGTAAAATACAGGCCCTCTATACCTGACAACATCAAACATTGGAAGGTATTCGAGGATGATCTCAAGATCAAGAAGTTCTTGGAGACTGTCGAAGAATTTTCAGAGATGCATATCGACCAAGACTCTATCTTTGAATAAAGGCTTAATGGTGGTAAGTTGCTGAGTAAAATAGAAAAGCATGACATTGTGCAGCTTCCCAACAACCATATTCCAAGGGGACTGGTTCCTTTGGAAAGGCTTTTTGATAGGAATGATGTGTCATTAAAGGGGGAGATCTCGGAGGATGATGCTGGTACTATTTAGTGTAACATTGGCACCGAGACTGAGCCCAAGTTTGTCAAATTGTCAAGAAGTCTGACAAAGGAGTAGAGATCTGAATACATTAGGCTTTTGAGGGAATTTGCTGACATTTTCGCCTGGACCTACGAAGACCTCAAAACATATAACACTTCTGTCATCGAGCATAAAATCCCATTGAAAGGGGAGGCAAAGCCATTTAGGCAGAAGCTGAGATAGATCAATCCTATGTTGTTGCCTATCATGGAGAGGGAAGTGAAGAAGCTACTGTAGGCCCAGATCATCGTACCACTGAGATACTTAGAGTGGGTGGCCAACTTGGTACCAGTAAGGAAAAAGAATGGAGAAATCAGACTATGTGTATCCTTCAGAAACCTGAATAGGAGATCACGAAAGTATAACTACCCCTTACCAAAGATGGAACATATACTACAGAAGGTAACAGGAGCCTCCAGGATGTCCATGATCGACGGTTTCTCTGGCTACAATCAAGTCTCTGTTATGCTTGAGGACAGGCAAAAGACAACATTTACCACTCCATGGGGCACATTCATGTATGCCAGGATGCCTTTTGGATTGATGAATGCAGGGGAAACATTCCAACGTGCCATGGACATATCTTTCATTGGGGAAAAGGATAGATTTGTGGTCATCTATCTGGATGACATCACAATGTTTTCAAAATCTGATAGGGAACACTATTGTCATCTCAAGAAGGTTTTCTTGAAATGTAGAAGTTTTGGCATTTCATTAAACCCAAAGAAATCTCTATTCTCCATGCAGGAGGGAAAGTTACTAGGCCACATAGTATCAGCGAAAGGAGTCGGGATTGACCCTAGAAGAGTTGAGGAAATACAAGCCTTATCAATCCTGAGGTCCAAGAAGGAGGTCTAATCCTTCCTTGGTAAGATTAATTTTCTGAGGAGGTTTGTGCCTAACTTTGTTGAGGAGGTAAAACTTATAACAACCATGCTAAGGAAAGGAAATGAAGTGAGGTGGACTTCTGAATCGTGACATTCCTTTGAGAAAATAAAGAAGGCCTTGACTGAAGCCCCTGTGCTTATTAGTCCTGACTACTCAAAGGATTTCCTTATTTTCTCCTTTGCCTCACTTGACACGGTGGCTGGTGTTTTATTACAGAGAAATGAGATTGGGCTAGAGCAGCCTATTGCTTATTTCAGCTGAGCATTGAGGGATGCCAAAGTCAGTTATGACACTATGGAGAAGCAGGCATATGCACTGGTAAAGGCCCTCAAGGCATTTAGAATCTATGTCCTGCAGTAAAAAATCATAGCTTATGTCCCCTTAGTTGTTGTTAAAGACATTCTTATTCAGCCTGACATAGATGGGAGGAGGAGTAAGTGGATAGCCAAGATTCTAGAGTTTGACCTGGAAATAAAGCCTACCAAATTGATCAAAGGTCAAGGTTTAGCCAAGCTATTGGTTGAAGCCAATTTCCAAGCTTTGGGGATAAGTTTCATCAACGAATGCTCAGAAATTCAACAGGGTCAGTTGTTTGACATAGACCCTCAAAGGGAGCCCCCATTGGCTCGATGTCCTTGGTATAAGGATGTCATATACTTTTTGCAAGAGTTGCGGCCTCCAGATGGCCTGCAAAGAAACAAAGCAAGAGCTCTGAATCTCAAGGCAGTCATATATTTCCTTATTGATCAAATTTTGTACTGGAAAGACCCCCTGGGGGTGCTTTTAAAATGCATGAATCCACAAGAGACCGACAGGATCATGGTCAAATTTCACAATGGCCTATGTGGAGGGCACCATTCCTGGAAGACCACAGCCCACAAAATTCTCAGAGCGGGGTACTACTGGCCCACCTTGTTCTTTGATGTCCACAGGGGAGTTAAATCCTATACCTCATGCCAAAGATTTGCAGAAAAACAACAACTTAAGTATTTACTGTTAAATCATGTGGTTGTTTCAGGACCTTTCCAGCAATGGGGCCTAGATTTAATTGGAGAAATTCACCCCGCTTCCAGTGGGCAGCACAGATGGATCCTGACTGCTACAGATTTCTTTACCAAGTGGATTGAAGCTATCCCCACTAGGAGTGCTTCCCACAAGGTAATCATTGGATTCCTGGAGGACCTCATCATGAGATTTGGCTGCCCAAGTAAGATTTTCATTGATAACACAACATCTTTCAGGGCTGATCCGTTAGCCAAGTTCTGTGAGCAATTCGGGATCAAACTGATTCACTCCACCCCATATTATCCACAGGGCAATGGTTTAGCAGAATCCTCCAACAAAATCCTGATAAGGATCATCAAAAGGTTGTTGGAAGACAACAAGAAGGCTTGGCATTCAAAATTGAAATTCGCTCTATGGGCCGATCGAGTGACTACGAAGAGATCTATAGGTGTCTCTCCTTTCCAATTAGTCTATGGAGAAGAGGTTTTTTTTCCTTCTCATTTAGCCATTCCTGTAGCAAAATTCCTCCAGGATCATCAAGAGGAGCCTGACGACATGATCATTAGAATTCATCAGCTAGTGGAAGTCCAGTAGGTCAGGGAGCAGGTAATGGGTAGAATTCAAGACCATCAGCAAAGGATCAAGCAAAGTTTTGATAAGAAGGCCAAGAAGGAAGAGTTTCAGATAGGAGACCTGGTACTGAAATGGGATGCTCCTAAACAGGATAAAGGTAAGCACGAAAAATTTGAAGCCCTATGGATCGGGCCCTTCAAAATCTCTGAATTTTTTCAAATAACACATATAGGTTGCAGGATTTGGAAGGTGAAGAAGTTTTCAACAACCCATTAAGTGGACATTTTCTTAAGAAATGTTTTGTCTAAGCCTTCTGAGGCCCCTTTGTTTGTAAATATTATCCTTTTAGTTCTTTGTTTTTATTTTTATTGTTTCGGCTTAGTAAATGACTCCATAGCCCAACAACAAGGCACTGGAACTGGAAAATGAGTCCTTAGAGCATCACAGAGATGACTCTATCCCCCATGGAGCCTAACGTTAGTAACATTACTTGTCCGGGGCACAAGAGCATTTGAGTCAATGAGTCGCATGAGGATCTCTCGAGCGCAACGTAGAAAATCTCATTTCAGGCTCCCAAGCAAGCGAGCGGGCGAGATTATATCGTTGACGGTCCAGATTCATCCATAAGAGCAAATCAATGGTTGGCGGAAAATCACGGTTAGCAGAGTTGTGCCGAGATTAGCGTAAATGCATCGCGCCCATATTATATGCAGGGAAGGATAGAAATCGTCCATCCAAAGGATGCGTGGCACGAGATCTAGCCACGTCGGCGTTTCGGCAATCGCGAGTCCCAAGGGTGAAGGTTTCGTGTTGTCCTATATCTGAAAACCCCAAACCCCGAATGCACCCAAAGTTGGGCCCGCAGTATTACGAAGCAATCTCGGTCATCCATCCAAAGGAGACACCTGGCGCGTGATTAGGTTCCTCGTCGTTTCTCCCATCACGATTTTAAGGCGCAAGGAGCATCTCCGTCATTTCCCTATGCACGAGGTGTCAGGAGTGTCCAGGACCCGGGCCCATAACATCGTTGGAAGAGTTCAAAATTGTCAGATCTAGAGGGACGTATGGCACCAGATTAAACCGACTTGGTGTTTCGCTCATCGCGATTTCAAGAAACAAGGATCAGCCCCTTCCTGTTCGTGAACACCGAAAGATCCTTTGAGAGTAAACTCAAGGTCACAGCCCATGGTCACCTGGGAAATAAAAGAGTTGCGCAAAGGGGGCAAAAGGCGTCGGGTCCATTCGCCAAAAGGTTCATCACGTTTTCCGGGTTCCATTTGATCCTACCTCAAGCCTAGTTTTTCGCTTGAAGTAAATGAAGGTAAGAAAGAGTGGTTGAAACCTCTCTTCATGCATTAAGTGCAAGATATGAAGAGCTTAGCTAGTGGTCTGCTCGAGAGGGTCCTGCATACCATTTTTTCCAAAGAGGCCATGCCTAGTCCTAGATTAGCCAGAGGAGGTCTACACATGCTAACTTGGCTCTTAATGACTCAGCTACTCCCCTTACAGGAGCCATGCGCAGTTAAGATGGCGTCTGATGGAGGATATATGTCTGAATTTGGTTGAAAGGACACCAAGCCTTGGATAGCTGAGCACGCCACTGTGAGGCAAATTTTCTGAGTATATAGACTCAGTCTTTGTATTTTGTAAAGCATGGATGGTTGAGCAAGGCTCCCGATTGTAAATTTTTGATGAAGCATTGGTCGCTCTGGTTAACGTACAAGGCATTTGAGATTTCTTACTTTATGGATGTCAGCTTCTTTCAATCTCTTTGTTTATCATGTTAGAACAGCTTGGAATTGGAGGATCCTCTTGAGTTGTAGTTGTTATAGGATGATGTAGGTTGGATCATTGTAACAGTTGCATTGTTTCTAATCGGTTCCTATGATTTTCTTAGCGTTGAACGAATTGGAATTGGAGGATCCAGTCAAGTCACCCTTCAGCTCCTTCAGGCTCTGGACCAAGAGGATCTTGGCTTCTGAGTTTTTTGTCCTCAAGATTCCGAAGGCCTGTCTCCTGAGGAAGTCTTGCTCGCCCTTCTCACAAGTCTTCCATATACTACCCTTTAATCCACTTACTGACAGAAGTTGGATCAAGACCTCCCTTGATTTCTACATACCAGGCCCGATTCCCTGAGTTAAAGCTATATTTTCTTGAGTCTTTACCCATCCGATCACCCCGCTTAAGCAAATCGTGACATAAAACTGATGGGCATTGGGCTTTTCTCCTGCAAGCAATCCAGGAGTGACTTCTGACGCTAACACACCCCAGATCTCTTATACCTTCTGATAGGGGATAGACTTGAGTTGTTTCTTTCTCTCTTATGGGAATGACTATGGGAATGATGGCGATGTCTACTAGAACTTTTTAGTTCTCTCTTCTCCTATGAAGATTTGTGACTCTCAGATATACTTGAGTTACTCTCCTTAACCAATTTTTTCTCTATTGTGTTCAAACCTTCCAATATCTTCATGTTGAAGTTCTCCTACTTTTCTTGGGCTTTCATAAGCCTTTCATTATCAGCTTTATGGCTTTGGACAACCTTCTACAAATTCTTAATGGTCTCAGCCATATTCATATCTTTGTTTCTTTCTTCTCCATGTCCATTGGAATTTGTTCCTTCCATGCCCAAATGGACATCCATCCCTCTGCTCTTCTCTAGATGGCTACAATTCTCCTATGCCTCTTCCATTCCTACAGACTCTACACTAGTCTGTCCTAACCGAGTTGTTGTTAATTCTGCAAAACGTGAAGCCATCGAAACTAATCAGATTACCAATTCAACAATTCATGAGAATATGCACCATTTCGATTCATCATACACATTAGCATTATCACTCCTAGTTTCTTGGTGTTATCACCATGACAATTCTAGATAAGACCCAAGTCTCAAGAAAACTGACACGCCGTGTCTTCCAAGATACACTTTCGCAAGAAGGTGGTATTTTCAAAACCAATTTCGCCAAGACGTAGTATCACGTGTCCCAACATGTCAAATCCACCACTCATGGAGCGGTTGACGGCTAGCTAGATCACCCTGCTTCGTTCGTTTGGTACTTCGCAGCCATGTGACATCAGCTGAATGCCGCCATGTAATGAACTCAACAACTAATCATTCAAAATGGATTGGCTGAGCATGGAAACCCAATCCTCCTTGTACATAATCTGTCTGCACTTCATAAATGGAGTTCTATAATTACCACTCCCCAAGTATGAAGATATATGTGTATCCATAACCATAGTAATATTCAAGTTGCTCGAATTCCTTCTCTCTGTAAAGACACATTTGGTATCTCCAACTCGAGATACATGGACAAAGCTAAGTCGATTGAAACTGGTTATTCAAGAAACATGCTAGGATTTCCTACGAATAATGAGGAAAGGGTCCTCATGCACCTTCTAGCAACTAAGTTCCACACAGAGCTGGTTATAGACTTGTGATTGGAAGTTAGGCCGAATCTCATTATAAAGGATTTATTCATCAACAGGCCAACCACTAAGAAGAAAAGGAGTAAGCATCATAAGAAGGAGGAATCTACAGTTGAAGCGGCCGAAAGCATTGGAGAAAATCAACCGATATGGTTAGAATCCTCTTTAAAGGCAGAGATTTCTAAGATGAAGTAAGTCTTCAACTAAGATAAGTATGTGTCAGGGAATTTTGAACATCCTGTAGCGGAGTTATAAGTACAAGAGATGATAGGCCTATTCTTCAATGGTCCTTTCTACAACAGGCTAACTGTTGTCATCACCCTTTTGTAATTTTGTGATTAATATGATTATATAAATACAAAAATGGATTTTAGATTGTTTTATTACAATTTCTATCTGGCAATGTTATGACTCTTGTTTCTTTTATAATAAGTTTGTCTTGTAATGTTATATTTTATTTTTATCTGTCTAAATCGGAAGAAATTAAAATTCAAAATGCTTCAATACGGTTATATTTTTATGTTTCTTTTATTATTATGCAATTTAAACTCAGACTCCTCTCCTTCCAAGTGACTTCACGTGCATTAACTCACATTGTTCATTTATATTATTGTGCATAACAATATTACAAGGTAAATGCTTTTTTGCACACCTAAATCTACTGTGCATTTCTTCTTTGTCGTACCGACTACTTACGCACACTACTCTAGCATTGTGTGCCAACATCTACTGTGCACGGTTTCGATACTACGCACCGGTATTCCACATGAATTTTCGTCCTATGCATACCCCATGTCAAGTTTAACATATTCCTTCACACTCAAATATTTGTGCATACTACTGAATACAACATTGTGAAACAACTTATACTCATACTTATGTGAGAACCAACAAAACTCCTCGTCCTTAAGAAAAACTTGTGCACCCCAAGTGCACCTTACTATGGGTGTACTTACCGCGCAAGGCTATTTTTAGCGCATGCATCTACACGTAATAATCCTCTGCGTGGCGCCATAATTTATTGCACATACTAGCATGCCACGGTTTCCTGCATGGTGCAAAATTTACCACACCTGCCAATACGCCAACCTTTTCCAAGGACACACTATGACTCCAATTTTGGTCACTTCGAAGTTACTTTTCTGTGAATTCACTTCAATTGCACCCTTCTGGCCCATCCAATCTCAGTGTTGAACTAGGCTCTGATACCAGACTGTAACGATCCCCTCGACCAAACTGAGGTCGAGGAACGCCATTTCAGAGCATCCACTCATGCTATGATGTCATTTGGTAACATTCCTAGCCATAAAGATGGAAAATTCTATTATAGGAACGTCCTTTGTTCCCATACTACGGAACATACAGTAGCATACCCAGTAGTCAACTAAGCAATGCCACCTAAATTTACTTTTTTTTAGATTGCGTGCAACTAAACATATACTTACAACACGCTTGTGGAAGCTTTACATCTAACATAACAAACCATTACCTTCTGTAATATACGATTTTTATATTAAAATAAAAGTAATTAATGATATGCATTATTTACAGGAAATTACCCATATGCACACAAGCAATCATAGTCACATATATGGTAAAGTTGTAACATGGACATGTAAATAACAAAATAGTGTATCCATATTTCATACAATTGGTACTTATCTTAGAAATATTGTCACCAACTGCTTGCAGACTATCCACGAAACTCCTATCCATAGATTGCATCATTCATCACTCTCAACAGTGAATCACCCTTGAGCTGGGACTGAACTCCACCTAGGGTAAAGGGATTCCTATCCACTCTAAGGCTCATCGACAACAGGAAAGACTCTGTCTCAGGTGCTCACTCAACTAACAGCCTACAGCCTCTCATTCCCCACATGCCTGTCCCACCCAAGGAAGTGTTCCCCTTATCTGCTCAACAATCCTTCAGTTACACCACTTCCCTTCCAGGGCTTCAACAACAGGTCGGACCAGAAGTCTCAGATCATTATATTTGCAGTTTAGCACCAATGGAAATCAATCCCCAACAATTATGTCACCGAGAGAACTTCTCACGGGCCTGACAACCTGCTTCTTCAATCCCACTCCAAGATAACGAGGTACACCAACCAAAAGGGACAGGAAAACAGGTTTCAGAAAGGTGGAATTGTTGTCTCAAGGATAACGAAATGTATGATTGAAATGGTCATGGAGTCATTGACTGGATAACTAAGCGTTTTTGGATCATTGTGAACTCTTTTTCCCCAAACGATGGTCGTCCTGATGGTTTTTCCCTCTTCCCTTCTATTTGTCTCCCGCCTTTTTTGAGAGAAAACCCCTCAACTAAGTTTCCCCACGATATCAATGCATGTCCCCAACTTGAAACTTGTCATATCGGAAGTTACTTTTATCCACTTGTCCTAAACTTTAGAACTTAGGATAAAATTATCCATACTCGATGTTTTGGGAACTATTAATATAATATTCCATTGACTTTTGGCCCTCCCTTTCCCTAACTAGTGAAGTTCAGTCCCCCATATCTTTATCGTGGTTGGTCTGTGCATAGTGATGTATTTTATATTAATCATGAGTTCATGTACAAAGTAGGCACATTGGCCCTTTAACATCTAGGCGCGCTGGCCTAATTCCAAGACATAAATATTCTGGCTTATAATACTGGCTCACCAGCCTATCATTCATATTATATACACAAACGTTTGTCGACCTTAATATTGAACGCACTTAGTTACTGTGTGTTGTATCCTCTGTCTCTAAGGTTGTGTGCACCTTAGTTACTGCACACGATATTCAGAAATTTGCACATTGCATCCCTTTACTGTGCAGTATATGCACGCACTATGCCATGATAGGTATATTACAAAAGGATGTCTAAACAACTCACCATCTTAAATATACTTGTATTATATTTACATTTGGGTTTGGCCGAGGGACTTTACATCTCACATGCAACTGAAGATTTACCACTGTTAACTACATGCATGTCAGATCCAATGGAGACCTAGTTGAGATAATAGGTGAAAGGGACAATTTGACTATTAGTTGTGACTTTAGTGGGTGCACTCATGCAACCACACACACATTGTATGTTCCCATGAGGAATGTGCAGCCTAGGAAAGAGGGAATCATTAATTGTAGGGATTTCCATCAGCAGGGATTGCGTAGAGGAGGCAGGTTGTCTGGAAGAAGAAAATTGGCACATGAATTTGTCAATTTTTGTATGACAGTGTGAGACGATTATATATTGTACTGAGAGATCTTGGATTAGAGTTTTGTATGATATTGTTTCATGATCCATGATATATACATAATATATGATAGTGGGGATTTTAGCTTTATGCTTTCCCTGTAAAACATCTGTGTTATGTGTGATTGATCTTTCTTCTTGATATTGCAATTGGCGATTGTGTTTTAATTTCCACAAGAATATTTGTAGAAGAGATTATGTATTTAACGGTGGCATATAATTGTTAGATCAAGATAATCCAGGAAATACAAAATTTGTAATAAAATTTCTACACCGCTCACACTGGAGTTAATCACGAGGTCGCGTGAAGTCAGTTGAAGGGATATCCCCCCAATACCTTCCTAGCATCAAAGATATTTCTAGGGATCTATTCGTATCTAGGGATCTTGCTAGTTCCTTTACCTCCATGAGAGGTGGTACTTTCAAGGTTTCAGGATTTACTACCCTACCCATATGGTGGACTTGACTTATGACTACTCGCCTGTGCATTGGTTATACAGTGGTTTATTAGTTGCTTCACTTAGGTGTCTCATAGATTACTTGAAGGGGTTATTCTGTAGGTACACTGGGTCAGATAAGGGTCGAACAACACACAACCTTTATGGAGGATTACCTCTCCAGGGGGATCTAACTGACTAGTTATTAATCCCACGAGGGACCTTATAATTTATTTTGTTACCTCTAATATTTAGTAGGGAGTCTCAGGCCCCTTTTGGGTGAGACATTCCTTCTTTAGGGAGGGAGGCCACTCAGCCACTTTACCCCATTTGCATGCATATTGGTTGTTTGAATTTTGGTGTGCTCTTTGATTACTAGTTATCCTTAGGATATACTTTTTATCTTTAGAGTCTTAAGTCATCATGGAGTCGGACCAGTGTCCCCCTGGTCCTGTCGCTTGTTACAGTTACCACCAAATTTCAAGTCTTTTCCTTCTAAAAGGAGTATAATTGTTATATGTGGTACACACACCTCCATTTTTCAAACTTGTCATTCTACAAGGATGAGTACTGAATGTAATATTTAGAACGTTGGGAGCCCTTTGACTCCCACACCCACTATAGTTGATGGCACCCCTTTGACTCATGTGACCACAATGGTTGTAGCATCGGAGGCACCTATCATTACTATACCTCGAACTATAGTGAACGATCAATATCTTTCCTTGAACTCTTTTGGGTCTCTTGGTCACTCACCGAGATATAATGTTCAGTCGATCCCTATGGCTTCTAGTCCTTTTTCTTATGGTATACCCAACTTCACTTCGTAGCTTTCAAACTCCATAAACTTTGCTAGCCCTAATGCTAGCATTGGGCTTGGGGGAACTACACCTCCTTACACTTATTTTTCATTTGGTGGTTCTCAAATCCCTCAAATGACTCCTAATATAGGAGGTTTTCCTGCTTTTAACCCCAAGTCCAATCCTATTACTTTTGGGTGGAACAACCAACCTAGCGGACAAGCTCCTAATGAAGGTCCGTCCTATACCCATACCTCCTTGGTGTCGATTCCAACCAATACTTTTGGCATGAAGAATCCAACTCTATACTCTATATTTCCACCTCGAGGATGTTAGTTTCACACTTTGGGAAACCCCCAACTCGGATCCAATCCGACGAGGGGCAATTTTTATAACCCTCAATAGAACATTCCTACTGGAATGATTCTCAACCAAACTTTTATGAATCATCCCATAGGAGGGCCTTATAATCCTAGATAGGACTATGGTTCTTACCAGAACCCTGGATGGGATGCAATTCTACATGCACAATCTTTCCTAGGATCTTGGGGCTAGATGTTGCAACCATGTCTCCCTTTTCTGGTCATGCTTAATCTACCAGACTTGTCTAAGTTAATGAACGACCCTGTGAGTCATGATACTACATGGCCCCATATCCCAACCAAGCTTCCTTTAGACATTCCAAAGTTCAAAGGTAAGAATGGAGGGGATCTTGGTGATCACATCACTACCTTTCACCTTTAGTGCTCATCAAATTCCCTTATTAATGATTCTATTCGTTTGAGATTATTTCAATGCACCCTCATTTGAGTTGCTATGAAATGGTATATTGAGTTACCTAGGGGGTCATATGGGACCTTTAGTCAGTTGGTGATGGTGTTTCTTAACCACTTCCAGTTTCCCATTCATTACAATGCTGGCTTAGAATGTCTGTCGACTTTACACCAAGACTCCACCACTCATATCTTGGATCATATCCAGGAGTGGCATATAATAAGAGGTTGATTAAGACCCCTATACCATTGGCCTTTATTTTAGAATGGTTCCCTAAGTCTTTGCACGCTCCTATCTCAAAGGATGTTTCCACTTCTAGGGTTACCACTGAGGAAGAAGAAATCTTTAGAGCCCAACAATTAGACTTGATATATGCTTAGTCTGGGATGTTATACCACCTTCTTCCAGATGCACCGTGGTCAACTTATGACCCTAGAAAGAAGCTCGGACCTCATGTCGATGGCATTGTGGGTTCCACCAATGTAATATCCGTAGACTCGGTGATGAACCATTTGAAATAGTTGTTTCTAATCCAGTCTATAGGAGGGACATCTTTGTATGTGTCTTACAATCCCACTCAGTCGGTGTATGTACTTTCTGTGCAATCATCGGATGACCTAAATGGTAACCAACAAATAGGAGGGAATAAGAAGAAAGGACGTAATAATCGTAAGGGTGGGAAAACTGGTAATAAACCCAAGGACAATGATAATAATGAGAAGATTAATAATAATGCTGGAGAGGGAAAATGAGAAAGATGTAAGGTGAAGTTTCCCTGTAATCTTTTCACAGATGATCACCTTACCCATTTATGCTCCAAACTTGCGAAAGCTACGAGGCTATTATCTCTACCACCTGTCATGTTGATGAATCCATTTCCACATAACCAGTACATGGCCTCGATTTCCTTAAACGCCGGAAATGCGGCTAGTGGGATTCAAAACCTTCCATCACAAGATGGAAACCATTTGTGCATCAGTATGGTCAATGTGAAAATCAATGTAGGCACTCGATCTCGATATTATAGCTCTTCACAAGATATTCCTAGTCTAGAATCTCCTCCTCTTCCTCCATAAATGAACTTACAAATTGAAAAACCAGAGCCACTACCTTTTATTCCAAAAGGAGTACTCAAGCTCTCTACCCACAATCCCAATTCTATAGTCGTCCAGAACTACTCTATTGTTGAGGACCTGGGTCAAACCCCTTGTGCACTGTTGGCTTTGGAGGTACTCTAGACATGTCCTTCATAGAGGACTGCCTTACTATCTACTTTAGTAGCTCTAGAACCCAGTGGCTAAAAAATTATCAAGTTTGATGTCATGGATGTGATGCCTCACTTTCCTTACCATGTGGCTTTCCAAATCCATGTGGAGTACTAAAATTATACCATCAAATGTGCAGTTGTTGATGAAGGAGCTGCCACGTGTGTTATGTCCTTGATGTATTAGAAGGCTCTTGATTCTATAACTCTTTCCAAGTCATCGAACATGTTGACTTGTTTTGACGGTCATTCCTTCTGCCCTCATGGTATTCTCCCTACCTTTTTGGTCCATTTAGGTGGGAAGACAGTAGAGGTGGAGGTAGAGGTAGTTGATGCACCTCTTGATTATAACTTATTACTAGGATGCAATTGGACCTATACTATGGTGACTATTGTATCGTCCATCTTTCATACTCTTTGTTTTCCTTATGAAGGGAATATTGTGATGATCGACCATTTATCCTTTGCGTACCCTAGTCCCAATGCATCTATTGGATCGCCGATCCTTGTGATTGAAAATTCTCATTTGGAAATTGAGAATATTGGTGTTGTTATCACTCCAGGAAACTACTTAGGGTTGTAAGCTAAGTATGCCTGGTAACTTAAGGATTGAATACTTTTCATTAGGTGGATCAATGGGATACCAAGAAAGCACAATGAAGGGATTTACTTATCAGAATAACTTAATGAACCAGTGCTTTTATAAACTGTAAATCAGAGGCTAGATAACAAGAAAGGTGTGAAGAATATAGCTTAGACAACCAAATGCATTGGAATGCAGGGTTTATACAACCAAATACATAAATAGTGCAGGGTCACACTAAGCAATAAGAAGTTCCTCCATTCA
>WSFP011418968.1:0-23275 GCA_009831015.1 Picea engelmannii
TCCGCAAAAGGGGATTTGGTCCTTATACAATTACCGACATGATTAATCCTCAATGGGGATTAATCCAATAACAATAATAATAATAATGACATGATTAATCCACAATGGGGATTTAATCCAATAACAAAATAATAATAAGAATTATCTTCGCAGTTACATTATTTCAACAAACACGACGAATTATAGGCGGAAAAATCAGTAGATGGATAGTCATCCTCCAAGAATTTGACTTAGACTTCATTTCAGTAAAGTCCAAGAAGTCATTGGTCTTCGCAGAACTTATTTCAGAACTTCCGGTTGAGGCAGGTGACGTTGTGCCTGAGGAATCGCCTATCCGGGGGGGTATGTTTTTGATTACATCTTCAGACCCCTGGTACGGAGATATACTTATCTATCTCCAGACTTTGAAGTGCCCCACCTCTGCTTCTCATGACGAGCGTCGGCGGATACGCCATCAAGCTAAGAATTATCTCATACTTGATGATACGTTGTATCGGAGAGGTGTAGACTGCATCTTGCGTCGATGTCTCACTCATGAGGAGGCCATCATAGTGCTCAACAATTGCCATACTGGAGCTTTTGGCAGTCATTTATCTGGGTTGGAAACAACCCAAAATATTCTACGAGCAGGTTACTTCTAGCCCACACTTATCAAAGATTGTATCGAATCGGTCAAGAAGTGTCATCCGTGCCAAATCTTCTCTCAGAAGATGAAGGCACATCCCGCTCCTATGTTTCCTGTCATCACAGTTGGTCCCTTCACTAAATGGGGGATTGATTACACTACATGCAACCCCCGTTAGCAAGGGGGCACCGCTATATCATCGTAGTTGTCGACTACTTCACTAAGTGGGTCGAAGCTATGCCAACATTTAAAGATGATGGAGAGACTGCAGCTCTCTTCTTATTCAACCAGATCATAGCAAGGTTCAGCGTCCCGAGAGAGATTGTCACTGACCATGGCAGTCACTTTCAGAACCAAATGATGATCAAATTAACATCAAAGCTTGGGTTACGGAAGGAACATTCATCACCTTACTACCCCCAAGCCAATGTGCAGGTGGAAGCTATAAACAAGACTCTTAAGACGATTCTACAGCGAACTATCAACTCAGCTAAGTCAAATTGGAATTTGATGTTATACTCGGCATTATGGGCTTACCGAACATCTGTTAAGACTGCAACCGGTTTCTCACCCTTTCAACTCGTTTACGGGCTAGAGGCAGTATTGCTCATCGAATGTCAAATCCCATCTTTAAAATTGGCAGTAGAATTATTGCCAGACACTTCTCCGCTTGAAGAACGGTTAGTACGCCTTGAGCAACTTGATGAGCGGCGTCGCTATGCGGCCCTGGCCAATGAGGCTCACAAACATAAGGTCAAGTGTCAATATGATAGGTCCATTCATCCTCGGATTTTCTCTGAAGGTGACCTTGTCTTGGTCTATGACCAAGACAAGGACCCCCTGGGGGCAGGCAAGTTTAAACCCATGTGGTTCGAACCCTTCATTATAAAAGAGGTATTAAAAAAGGGTGCTTATCGTTTGGTTAATTTTGAAGGGAATTCTTTGGAAGAGCCTAGAAATGGGCTCTACCTCAAGAAGTATTACTCATAAATAGGTCACTGTGGGTAACTTTTTGTAACATATGTATAGTCTTTGTACTATTACTTTTTACGTTTATTTTAAAGTGTTATGGACATGTCATTGATGTTATCTTTCATCAATATGGCAGATGTCAAGTGAGTCCGAGGTGTTCGTGGGGTATGCAGACGGTGCTAGTCGACACACGTGGAGACTTGCCTCCGCAGCTTGGGTAATCTTTACACCTCAGGGTCAGTTGTTATCTTCCGGAGGTATATGCTTAGGTGACACCACAAATAATGTCGCTGAGTATAGTGCAATTATTGAGTTGCTTCGTGACACCTTGTCATTGGGTATCTCTCGTCTCCGGGTCTATCTCGACACTTAACTGGTTGTGTCGCAGCTAAACAGAGTATACCGGGTTCATGATCCAACTTTACACCGACGATTCCTTAGGGTACGTCTCTTAGAATGAAACTTCGATTAAACCAAATTACAGATACTCTAGCTAATCAAATTTTAGATTGGCATCTTTCCCACATATAAAAGAACATGGACATAAACATGTAAATACATTTTTGCACACAGAACCCATAAGACACAAAAAAGATAAAAACCATATATAAACATCATAAAATAACCAGAGTACATAGATGGATGCAAGCGCCTCAAAAATGGGAATAGTAACGAGTCACCAGGCTTATGCCCTCAAACAATATATACAAGTAGGTGCTAGTGGCACATAAAAAGTCTAAGTATGTTCAGGGCCTATGGGCCCTGTTATAATCATCCACAGCACGGGCTAAACACCTAAACAATCAGACCCATGTCCGAGGTGCCCCCACAACATGAGGCTGCATGGATGGCGGCAGATCCTCTATCTCTGTCATCAGGACTGTGCGAGTGAGCGAAGTGAAGTTCCGCTCCACTCGTCTAAGGACCCTATCAGCCTCTCCAGCTGGGAGGTTCCCTGCTACTGCTGCTCCCCCAGCGGCGGCAACCGTCGCTTCTGGCCGTGGACGACACATGTTCCGTGCATAATCTGCAAGTCGCACGGGTCCCACATCTGCATGCAACAAAGATTTACTCGTCAAATACTCTGGCATACAAAAAAATGATATATATAACAAAAAGACATAAAAATTACATATGCAAACAAAAAAAATATAAAGGTGGAGACTTACCCATCTCCCCTCGCTCCTCACCAAGAGGCACAGGTACCTCAGGATCTCTAGAGAAATCTATCCCTACATACAGGTAGTCCTCGATAACAGGGGTATGTCGTGACAGCCAAGCAAAGAAATCCTCGTCGAAGGACTCAACGGTCCTTCCACCACCCTGTCGCGGCAGTAATACTGCCCTTCTACACACTGTAGGGAAAGTGGAATGATGTGCTCATACTACAACCCGAGCACTGAAACTCGGAACTCTCTCAAAAAAGAACGAACAGAAGATGGTCCCGAACCCAAAGTTCCTCTGTGTCCGCTATCGACAATCTGTCAATTGCCTCTTCATGCACTCCAGCAGTGTGGTACTCCAGTCAAAAATTTGTGCATTCATGCATTGGATGGCACAGTTCATCTGTGCGCGCGAAGCCTGATGCACGGTTGTTGATCCGGTAATCCGCCCAATCAGTAACAATATAGTCTGCAGTGCTAAGTTAGTAATCTTGCTAATGGGTACCTGGGAGCCCACACGGTCAGTCCCAGCCTCACAATGCTCAGCTATCGATTCTGAGATATTGCTCGGCCCCGCAGGAAAAGTCTGGAAGTTGACTGGTTCCCCTCTCTTTGAGAGGCCAGTCAGAAAGTAGATATCCTCAGTGGTGGGCACCAGTGATTTGCCGTCTAGCATAAATGTCTCTGCATCAGGGTGTCAGTAGTCAATCAAGGCATTCAGCAGCCTTGGTTGTGCGCGCATAAATGGACATAAAAAGAATTTGAGTAAACCGCATTGCATTAACAAGTCCACGAAATTCGGATCTGTTGCAACCAACTCATTGATTGACTCATGCTCCCTTTCCCTCCACTGGACATACATCCTGCCAACACAACAAGATAAAGGAGGGTCAGTGCTTCTTTTAGTTTGTTTTTTCATCATAAAAGGGGGGTACACGCGGGCTGTAGAGGTGGCAGTCGCGTGTACACACGGGCAGACTTTAATCTGCCCGAATGTACACGCGGTCTGTCCAGAGACAGCCCACGTGTACCTAGGGCCGACCTTTTTCAGGTCAACGCCCACCCAAAAAATAAACTAACGAAATTGAAGTATTGAATAGCTAGATAAGGGAGTTTGTACTTACTTGGTCCAAGCAGAAGTTCGTTCGTCCACTATAGCTCCCGGAATCACTGTTTTTGGCAAAGGGGGTCTTTTGGCTCCAGAGTCAATTTCCAAATCAGCAATGGTGATAATGAGCTACCAGCTTCTATTTATAGACTTTTGGCCTCTTTTTGTCACTTTTTTGGCCTCCCTTATTAGTTTCTTTATACCAAAAACCATTTAGAGTGATTCGGGAGTTATATGGGAGGGATTTGATCGGGTATTGGAACAATTTTTTTTGAGTTTTAAGAAAATATTGACGATCCATAAAAAAAAAAATCAAAATTAACTTGAGCATATAGGTTAGGTTATCACCCCAACTTTTGCATCTTGTTGTCTTTTTCTTCTGCTATAGGATCGATCCCATCAGGTTGTGACACGGAACCGTCATATATGCTCTAGAAGTGTCGCAACTTGGTGGTAGAGCTTACCAGAACATGGATGCCCTAGGTAGGTCCTGGTTGCATTATGGTGTCCATGTCGTTTCTAAAAACATTGTAGGCTCGGGAGTCCATATAGTCTTTCCTGAATATGAGTTTGAGCCTCATTTGCATGAGTCTTTTTCACTCTTTGTCTCACCCTCAGGACTCCCAAAAAATAACGGGTCTCCTTTTAAGCCCTTTTCAGACCCTCTAAAAATGAAAAGATTGTCGAGCGATCTTGTGACCTTTCATGCTCGTTAAACTGAAATTTGAAGTCACGTTTGTCCAGCGGTAGTTTACCCCTTTTTCGGTCCAGACGGTCAACTATACGAACAAAGGTATACTCTATCGAATTTCCATTCTTTAGAAGAGTACTCTCAGGTATAATTTTATTCCTTTTTCGGGCCTAAGGGACTAAATTTACGAAAAAGAAACCCCCACGGAGTCCATAGTTAAGTTCTTTTTAGACTCCCTAAAATTGAAAAGATCGTCGAGTGACCTTATTCTTTCACACTTGTTAAATTGGTCCAGAAGAATATTCTTGACAGAAGAATTTTGTCATAGTTAAGTTTTTTTTCAGACTCCTTAAAAGTGAAAAAATAGCCGAGTGATCTTGTCCTTGTCACACTCGTTAAAATGGTTTTGAATTGGCGTCTAATCGGTGCTAGTTTATCCCTTTTTCGAACCGACTAGACTATTGTCGAAAAAGGTACCCCAGCGGAGTCTCCTTTTATGATTTTTCAGACTCTCTAAATATGAAAAACCACCGAGCTTACCTTTTTTGAACTCGTTAAACTTACATCGAAGGACGTTACCATTGTGTGTTCTATCAACCGCATTTGCTTACCTTATCCACCAGCCTTGTGACAGTTTGCTTCTGCATCTTAACACCTTTGGCCACCGGAGGATTTTTCCCGAGTATCATTTTACCAGAACATCAGTCTTGTCCTTGTGCCTTGAGCTTGTATGTTTGCAGTACTCATTCCTCCATTGTAACGTAATATTCCTTTATTCTTTTTCCAAAATTATCGAAAAGAACAAAAAAATAAAATATACCCCAAAAAGAGGATGGGAAAGGTATTTTCTTTATTGGCAGCATCATGAGTCGCCCTTGGATAAAGCACATCTGTTTGTTTGATCATCAGACTATGGGATGTAGTACAACCTTAGGAAGCTTTTCTCACTATATAGAGTTGTTTCCTCCACCGTTTGGTTATTCTTCCAAACATATGGAGAGTTTGTGTTGCCTCCTGCTTCGTAGACTTATGATTAACATATATGTTGCCTGAGTCTTATCACTTGTCGTGCTATTGTCCAAGGGAATTTTGTCACTAAGCCTGAGTCGAACCCTCTACAATATGTCTCTTGTCCGCATACCCGGCCATCCTGAACGTCCAATCAAGTCCTTGTTCAAAATCACTGAAGCCTTCAGTCTGATCATCAAGATTATCAAGTCCATAACCGACGAGCCGTCAAAGACCTCTGGGTAGTGCAGTCGTACACTCATATTACACTCCTACCCGAGTTTTAGAAGATTTTGAAGTTGTTGCTCGAGCTCTGAAGTATAGCCATCAGGCCGAATCAGCTTCTGGAAGATGGATACTCTATATGTATATCTTTCTGATTTCGAGATGTAGCTTCGTTGTGTATTATTCACGGCTACTCTTTATAGTTATTTGACATGGATCTACAGTGTATTTGATTGGTAGCCATGGTTCTATTTTATCCCAAGCATGGGTATGCCCGCCTCGATGACACATTTGTTATTTTGCAGACGGCACCTCCTGGTTCCTGATCCTTGGGCTCAATCGTTCGGCACATCAGTAAAGATTGGTAATGTATTTCGGACGTCAGATGCTCTTTTGACCTCACACATTAGGGGGCATCTGTTATAACCCTAAATTGCACCACACGTGTTTACCTGGCACCAGGCCAACTCATATCCCTTTCTTGCCAAAACTCTGTTGAACAACTCTTTGAAAATCCTCTTGTGTCAAGGCCCACGCGCCCTAACCCATTACTGCACGCGTGTGCACGCTGGCTGACTCACAACAGCCCGTGTGTACCTAACAAAGCACGAAAAAAGGAAAGTTGTCGACGGAACAAAAATCTATGGGTCAGTTAACTGAAACTCCCGGCCATGCATGGCACAGGGTTCGTCCAAAACCCTATCTCCTTCTAGCCTATAAAAGAAGGGGTAGGGGTATCGTTTGGAGAAGGAAAAAATATAGCGAAGAAACTCTGCCCATTTACGTAATCCATTGTCCCAACCCTTTAGCCTTTCCTCATGCCAAAGGAGATTTAACACAAAGCAGTTGAAGGAAAGAAGAAAAGGAGCCCAGGATCAGGTTCAAGGAGCGGTTCAAGGATCAGGTTCAGTGATAAAAGAATACTTTTCTCGTCCCAATGCATGAATTGTCTATGGTTTGATTGATTTATGCTTGATTTCTAACCCTTGAGTATAGAAGTAGCATGCATGCATAGTTGGTCTTTGTCTTGATTTCAGGTCATCTGTGGAAGGAGCAGCGCAAGCAAGTAATCGAAGAGCAATGGAGGATCTACATCGAACGTCGGTAATAAGGTTGGTGGTCCTTTTCCATGCATTTACTGTGAAAAAGGGGTTTAAATCTTGGGTTGTAGGTAAAAAAGTAGTTTATATTCGGTCAAAATTTGCATGCAAGTCTGACCCTAGTTTTCTAGTCCATAGGGTGTTTTTCCCAACAACACCTTGCCATTACAACACCCTAGCATCTTTTACTTCATCTAGCCATCATCTACTTCATCTTTGAGCTAAATGAGGAAAATCGTTAGGGCCTAGGGTTACCTACTTACCAGTGGCTATTTCCCCCTAAGGTTTAGTGATTGAAGCCTTGGACTACCGACACTTCAATCATTGACCTTCTTGTCTCTAGATCTCTTATTATCAATTTGTTCCTTCAAGATTGTCATTGCTAAAAGAGACTCCATTTACCCTAAAAAGCATTGATCTAATTCTTACAATTGAGTGATTGATGAAAACTACTCTCAAAACTTTTACCTCAAACTCTCTACTAACTTCTCCTAAGCCTAGAATAGACTAATCTACTAACCTACTTGTTGCTATTACAAAAGTAAGCTACAACCATCTATTACAGCATTAAAATCACCTAAAAGAAATTGTAAAGTTGATTTATACTCTCCTAATTAGCTTCTGACAAATGCTAGTACTTTTCTATTAATTAGTGATTAGTTTGGGTCATTGTGAAGCTCTTTCAAGGCATTTATATTGAATCTCTCATCTTATAAACATTGTTTTTATAAAATTTTGTTTGCTTCATCATACATCAACTATTTCTTTTATTTATAAGTCCATGGTTTTATGAAGTACTAACAACAAGTTGTACTTGCAAAAGATATATTTTTCTTGTTGCTTTGTTCTGGGAAGGTACATCTAAACACTTCGTTACTTCATTTGTTAAAACCTTGGGACTTTCTGATCAGCGTGACTTGTGAGAGGGGATACTTTTATAGACACTTTAATCTTTTTCTTCTCAAACCGCCAGGTCACCAGGGACGTCTCCCCTTGGCCATCAACCCTAAATAGAAAGAGGTATCATGTTGAGGTGACAGCGATAGGATAACCTCATGTTACGCCAATTTGCCTTCCCTTAACATTTTCCTTTGGAATAAGTACAAATTGCACAATAACATTTTGGTGTCGTTGTCAAGGAACATTAAGTCAATTTCCATCAAAGACGACACTTTTCAGTAGGTCTTTCCTCAAAAGCCTTTACTTTTCAAATCTTACCTGGCGACTCCACTAAGGGTGATTCTATCATCCCTTTGATAGTTTCAAGAAAATTATTTGGCGACTCCACTAATGACGAAGCCAATCATGACTTCTCAATGGTACCCAGGAAATTTCAAACCCCTAGACATGAGTAAAATCTCGGGATACCCTAGACAAATGCCACCCAATTATGAAAAATGGCTCGCTAGATTCATTGGTAGTAATGAAGAAAACATTTAAGACCATATGAGTAACTTTTGGGCCTTCTTTAAACTCCATCCTATTAGTGTTTATGCTGAAGATCTAGCAATGAATCTTTTCTCCGCCACTCTTCATGATAATGCTCAGAGATGGTACAATAACCTCCCTAACGCTAGTATTGCATCTATGGATAAATTGGAGGAAGTGTTCCTCCAAATATGGAGTGCTAAGAGGAATCCCAACATATTGTTAATGAGACTTGATTGCCTCACAAAGGCTAAGAATTAAATTGTCCGAGAATTCCATGATAAATTTGAGAGGATAGTACAACAGATCCCAGTGAGCCATCATCCTTCAAGTAGTTTCCCTACCTTTCTCTAGACCAAGGCATTCTTTGGACGATCGAAATTTTTGTTCGATGTAAGGGAGCCAAGGACAATCCAAGAAGCTTTTGACATAGCCACAGAAATAGAAACCAAAATCCCCTCATCCAAGAAAGAACAATATGTTGTTCTAGAAGTCCAAGATTGATGAAGTCGTTCAATATTTTTTCCCCCCTGCACAAAAAGAAGAGGATGAGGTTAGTCACTTTCCTTTCCAGGGTTTTTACGATGCCTTATTCGATGATTCAGAAGATGAGGAAGAAAGGGAATCCTTGTACGAGCTAGAGGACAATGCATTGGCAATTGCTCCTATGTTTGATGAAGTCATCCAAATATTCGAAGCTCCTGCACAGGAAGAAGTAAGTACGGTGATTTGTTTCCCTTTCCAAGATTTCGATGATGCATTATTCTATGATTCAGGAAGCAAGTCCCATCATCCACCGGGAACATTATTTCCCCTTGGGCGTAAAACTGGGGTGGGGATTGCAAAGTGTTTCCCCATCATATGGGAGAACTGAACTAAATCTTCAAATTAATGGACTCAAATAGATACTCATCATAAGCTAGCATCTTTTTTATCCTTCCCCTTTCCCTATGGATTGATTGATTGATTTTATTATATATATATATATATATATATATATATATATATATGAGTCAGCGGTTCGACATCGTATATCTTATATAGAATGAATAGAAATACTTTAATGGTTGGTGTACACAGGCCAAGGAAAAATAGATAGCAGGCATAGCAAGGAAGTACTTAAGGAGCCCTTGGTTTCCTTAACCCCTTCATGTTATGGTGAAGAAAACAACTTGGTTAATAATATTGACGAGTTCATACATGTTGGGAGATGTAAGTGGGATGTAGTTGGTTATGATATGGATCCCATTTATGACATTGAGAATCATTTCCAAGTATTACCTTTACGGTTATCACAACAGGTCACTCCTAATCTTGACAATTGGAAACAAGGAGATGATATAATTACAGATACTTTCCAAACACCCATGGATGACCTAGTCCTATATTCTCCTGATGATTTTCGGTCATACCTTGAGGATTTTGATGAGTACTCCTCTGAGCGTGCGGATTTATTCTATGAAGAAAATTATCAACCATCATTTATGCTTAGATATTGATAAGAGTGAGGAAGTTGCTTTCCTGAAACATGATACTTGTGATAAGATTTTCTACCTCCCTTTGATTACTCTACCTCACTATGTCATTGAGGGTATGGTTTGGAAACATTTCCATTATCCCAAGTCTTATGTAGGACAAAGCCTCCTTTTGGATTTTAGGGGAAGGTTGGGTACCTTAAGAAGAAGCTTAGCATCACAATCTTTCGGCTTCCCCTTGAGAAATTGTCAGTCATCCTTTAGGTTCTTGCTAGTCCCTTCCTAGGCCTCAGAGTGTGAAGACGTCCAAGGTAGCCAACCTTCAGACTCTTTGATTCAGTCTATTGAACCTTTGACTTTTCACGATCCCTTTCTGAGATGGATTGAGCACTTTCCTAAGAGTATGACTTAGCACCATTTTGTGCCTTCCACCCACCTCCATGAACTAGACTCTACAATTTTTGATGATACAATACATTTTCTAACTCATGTTACTCATGTGCTTAACTTGTCATTGTTTTGGTTTATGATGAAGCACAGATGCATTTATTATCAGACATTACTAGGATGGTTTCGTTGGCTATTTGACTGCACCTAGCATTCACCCAACAGGTAAGTAGAGGTAAGTAGGTAGGCATTTGCATTCATTGTATATACCATCTGCATTTCATGCTAGAGTAGTTGTATTTCCATTTGTATATATGCTTGCTTGATTTCATTTTTTGTACCATATATGAGTCAGGGGTGATATCACCACCCCAAATGATTACTAATTATTTTGTGTTGAGATCAAGTAAGTCACAGATCATGCCAGAGATGTTGAGGTTCTCATGCACTCTACGGTGAGCACATGTCCCAAAGTTGGAGCCAGATGTTATCCCCTAGCCTAGGGATAACTAAGGAGATTATTTCTTGAGGCCCACTGGTCCTAAACATGGAGTACCAAGAGCCACATTGAATTGAGCCTGGCCCTAGAGGGCCCATCCTTCTTCTTCGACACCTCCACCTTGTCAGCAGCAGTAGCATCCATCCCATCAGCCTGGCCCTTTAGCAACAGTGGGTCTTTCTCCATGAGGTAATGAGTCTGAGTATCATGGTATGTGTCACTCTGATTCTCAAAACATCTGAATATGTGCATTTAATTATTTTTGTTTCTGACATGTGCTTGGACTTTATGTCTTTCCACTTGTCCACACTTTGGGAGCGATGACAGGATGCCCTAGCAAGTTGGTTCCCTTAGGATTTGAGTTTCCACTGAGTGGGTTCATGAAATTTCATCGTCCATTCCCACCATACTTATCACTTTTCATCATTTTCCCTCTCATCCATCCCCTACACTGGTTCAAGAATTGGGTTTTCCAAGCTAGCAAAGGGTTGTACCTTTCCTTGTGGGAAGAAGGGGCTAAAGGCCCAGAGGGTAAAAGTAGTTGGCAAAGGATAAAATCCAAAAGAACAAAACATTTGTATGCTTCGCCCAGGGATCCCTGAGAAAGTAATAAAAGGCTTGTCAACAAGAAACAAGAGGGATCCGTAAAATAATAAAATCAAGACCTAGTTGGAGGATAGGGGGTCCCATCACGAGTCAGCCTATTAGGTCCATGGGCAAATAGTGGTATGAAATTACCATTCAATTGGTCACCACACTAGGGTAGTGGCTCTTGGTGGCATAGCCAAGGGAAAGGGGGTCTCATCATGAGCCAACCTTCTCATCTCCGTGAAATGCTTGTGGGTAACATTGTCACCACTGGTCACCATGCCAGGGTAGTGTCCCCTAACTAGTCTCTTGAAAGAAAAAAACAATAAGATAAAAATATAAAAGGCATTGAATGTGCTTGGAAACATTTTCATCCATGACAAGGTGCAGTTCACCCTCTTTAGAGGAACCCATAGGTAAGCCATACATTCCCCTGTCATCACTGCACCCATTGCTCAAACATCCCTACACCACCTCATCCACTTACATGGCCTGAATTTGTCTTCACCTGGAAACATCCCACGTCCAGTGAAAATTATCCCAATAGGACCTCCCGACATCCTCTCCAAAACTGGCTTGTAGAATAACATAACGTCTTTGAGCACTTGTCTGGGAAAGGGGGTTTTATGCACATGTTTAGATAACTTGATTATTATAAGTGATTAAGATTGCTATGATCCCTGTGACTTATGAGCCCATGGCGGGCGTACTTGTTGTTGTTGTAGGGCCACACCTGATGGATAGGTGCACATGGGGAGATGATTAGTTCGGACCTCCATAGGGATAAAAGTCCACCAGATGAATGTTGAGACCCTAGCCAAGGGCAGACACATGTCAGGGGCTTGCACCAGAGAGAGAGGAGGACGTTCCACCAGAGACAGCCTGGCAGGCCTGGACCCAGGGGGTCTTGCCCTCCCACTATGATGTTATCCTTGGAAGGCCCATGACATCACCTCTATGACCCTTGATGTCACTCAATGTTTGATGGACACTTTGGAGGCAGTTGTGTGCCAAGTGGCACGTGTAGCTTGATCCAGAGGCCTTGGGAGGCCTAACATTTTTCTCTTGAAGGCCAATGTTTCACCAGAGAGGATTAGCATCACCCTAAGAGGGCATGACATCACCTTTTCTGCTTGATTTAGGGTTTAATTTGTCATTTTTTTGTAAAAATTGGATATTACATGTAAACTGGCCATGTCGACCTTTTTGACCTAATTTGTAAATTAAAGGTCATTGTAATTGTATAAATAAGGGAAAATTCTCTCTTATTTTTCGTCATCTTTCACTCACACTTAAGTGAAGTTTGAAATTTGTACCCTAATTGGGGTTTCTTCACTGAAATTTAGTGCGCACTTCATGAAGGAGGTTATTTTTGGTGTGTTTTAGCATTTTTCTTGGTGGAAGTGTTCAACTAGGCCTATTGCTAGATGATTCTTGGTGAATGTAAGTAAATTTTCCGCAATTCTTCTTCATTGAATGGTTATTTTGTATTTATCTTGCATTTATTCTAAGATTAAGAAATTGCTAGCTTAAAACCCTAGGAGGCTAAAGCACATGTTATTGTTCTTGCCTTCCATAGTTTACTTTTTCTTCGTTAATGACTTTATAAAATCAAAGTGACTTTATAACTTACTTTGTCATTAATGATGTTATAGAGTCAAAGTGACTTTATAACATAAAGTAAAGTGTAAGGGTTAAATATTCCCCCCTTTGTGTTTAGAGACTCACAAACACAAGGGGACCACTTTCCAAGGTACCCAAATCTCAACACTCCCTCTTACCAAGGAAAGTGTTACTCACCACTCCCAACTTGTCCCTGAAGTAGACATCCTTGCCCCTTAGCAAGGAATCAATGAGTATGTCTGCAACATACTCATCGGAAGTGGCCTCTAATCTAATATGTTCATCACCACAGCCAAGTGGGACCAACTTCTATGGCGCTATATGCTCTCTCAGCAACCTCTGAGGCTCTCCAACATACTCCTTGGCTTCCTTCAGGGTCTCTTGAAACCATCTCGGTTTTTTCTTCCCTGAAGTAACCTCTCATGGTGTAGTCTCCTCATGCCCCTGAGTCTCATGCACAGATCTTTGCAAAGTAGTCTGTGACCCTGAAGCACCTGCACCAACTGTCTTTATACTCGGCAACTGTGAACCTAAAACTGTCATGGGTGGACCAATCACCCCTGAACTCGGTGTACTCGACACCTGAGGTTGTGTCCCCTATGATGCATCACTCTACATCTATGGTACCTCCTCAACTATATCTCTCAACTCATATATCTCCCTAAAGCTCTATCCTCCTCAAATATGACATCTCTCCTCACCACCACTCTCCTATGTGCTGAAAGGTAGATCTAGTAAGCCTTAGAGACCTCTGAGTGTCCAACTAGTATCCCCTTCTCTGTTGTAGGATCTAGCTTTGTCCTCTTCTCTAAGGGGACATGAGAGAATGTCAAGCACCCAAATATGCGTAGGTGCTCAACATCAGGCCTACTCCCTGTGAAGGCCTCTTCGAGACTCTTCCTTCCCAAAGTTCTATGTGGACTCATGTTCTGCAGATATACTGCAGTACTACAAGTCTCTGGCCATAAGTAGAATTGTAGTGCCTGATCATCCAACATCGGCCTCGCTGCACCAACTATGGCCATGTTCTTCCTCTCTGCGACCCCATTTTGTTGTGGGTTGTAAGGAACAGACAACTGCCTTCTGATACCCTACTGGGTACAAAAATATGCAAACTGCATGGAGGTATACTCACCTCCATTGTCCGACCGCAAAACCTTGATCTTCTTTTCTGTCTGGTTCTCCACAAGAGCTTTGAACTCTTGGAACCTTTTGATGACCTCACTCTTGGTCTTCAGGAAATAGATCCAGTTCTTCATGGAGTGGTCATCAATTAAAGTAACATAATACTCTTGACCACCCAAGGAAACTCGTGACATGGGCCCACACACATCTGTGTGTTTCAAGTCTAGTACCCCAACTGATCTATTGTCACCACTGGGAAAAACAGTCTTGGTGTACTTCCCAAGGGCACAACCTTTGCATACCTCCTGATGCTCAATGTTGAATTGTGGCAAGCCTGTCACAATCTCTCTTAGCGATCTCAGAGCTTCATGATGAAAATGAGCCATCCTTTAATGCCATAACTCACACAAACGATTGTTGTTTCTACTCGCCAAAACATACAAAGGCTGAAAAAGCAATCTATATAGGTTCCCCTCTCGTGTCCCAATCGCTCTGCCAGAAGTGATAGTGGACCGCTTAGGTGAATGAGGACCTTTGTCCCTCTAAAGGACACCTCAAATCCCCTATCCTGGATGGAGGAAATTGAAATGAGATTCTTCTTCAACCTCGAGACATACAAAACATCCTTGAACAATAAGGGTGAGATCAACTCCCTCTGAAAGGAAACTATGCCACGCCCAATCGCTCTGACTATGGTGTCATCTCCAAGCATTATCTCCAACCTGATCTATAGATATCTGAGATCAGTGAAGTGCTCTCTCACACTTGACATGTGACTTGATGCTCCATTGTCAATGTACCAGACATTGGATGGTGACTCAATTGTCAAACAACAAACTATCAAGAAACACTCCCTCTCAAACTGAAAGGACAACTCGTCCTCCTCTATTGTCGATGCAGTACCACCTTGCTTCTTCTTCTTCTTGTTGGGACATTGTCCAGCATAGTGCCTCAACTGGTTACAAGCGAAGCATTTCACTTTGCTCATATCCTTCTGATGCTCGCCTCCTCTCTGTTGTTGTTGTTGCTTGGCCCCAACCTTGGGACCTTGGTTGGTCTTCTTCTTTCCCTTTTCCAAAAGAGAAAGATCACCCTCATCACCATCCCCACCATGTTGTTGACTAGAAGATATGGAGCCAACTCTAAGTTCCTCTTGCACAAAGTCATCCCAGATCCTCTCCTAACTGGGCATATGATCTCTCGCCATGGTGCCTCGTACAAAACTCTCCCAAGGTTTGGAAAATCCATTTAAGGTTGTCCTTGCCAACTCTGAGGGACCTACTATCTCGCCAACCGCTACCAACTCATCACGAATCTAAGAAAAAATCGTGAGGAATGAGGTAACTAGATTTTTCTTCATCATATTGGTGCCCTTTAACTTCTCTTGGAGCACCATCTTCCGGTTCTGGATAGAACTCTGGTAAAGACCGCATAATTACTGTCACATCTGAAATGCAAACTCTTTACCATAAATGTGAGGAATGATATGGTCCTTGACCACATCAAAGATAATCCTCTTGGCCCTGATGTTCCTCTTCTGGAACTCGGCCATGAGAATTGCATCTATAGGAGGTACTACGGGATTCTCCACAATATCCCATAGCTCAAGTTCCTCCAAGATCAAGACTATCATGGCCTTCCACGAAGACCAATTACTAGGCCCCGCTAACCTATCCTCCACCCTCAAACCTACCACCAACATGCTTTCCATTTGATGCTAAAAATTGATGCCACTCTGACCAAACAAATATGATGTTAATTGTTGTGAGGTGAAGAAGAAAAACTGCCTCCAACACAAAACTCAAGTGTGAAAATGAAGCTTCCCAACAAGTGAAAAATATGCCAAGCGTTTGCCACTATATCAACCAACTCATGTGCCCTTAGGCTTTGATGCCATGAAGAATTTTGAGGTTCCTATAGGCTACCCAATATGTATGTCATTTGACCTCCTGTTGGGCACTAAGTTCAAGGGTTTCAAATTGTTTTCCTCACTATTTTTTGGATTGTTATCTTGTTGTCCACAACAACCACTAGTATGAACTTTATGCCCTTAAAATATGCCAAGTAGGAAGTGATTTAATGCCCCTTTGAAGCTTCTCTCTGGATGGGTTTTAATAGGAAGTTTTGTTGTCCATTATTAGCACATTCATTATACTTCAAAACATAAAATAACCCCTAGGACCTTTAACACCTACTATGCTGAAATTAAATAAGTAAACCATGACAATTTACCACAAGTGTTTTTGGTTAACATGACCTTGGAAAAACTCCTAAGGGGAAAACCAGTAGGAGAGTAAATGTATTATGGATTTCTCAAGAAAATGGTACAACAAAGAAATGTAACAATGAAACTTGATACAACAACAAGCTTTTCTCAAGCTAGCTTTGGAGTTCCTTGGTATTTTCACCCCTTTGCCTTGGTTTGCACGTCCCTAGCCTTGGCCTTTGCGCCCACCTTTCTTTCCCTTGCCTTTTCTTGCTTGCCCTTGCCTTTGCTTGCTTGCACTCTTCCTTGATGAATTCGCCCAAGATCTAGCGCCTCCTTCCTTGCTTGGTGCGCACTCTTCCCAAGTGCATCCTCACTCCACAAGAAATGTGTCGAACTCTCTTATGTGCCCTCCCTTCAAGGTTACGCCCTCTCAACTCAAGATGTGCACAAGCTTCTCCAAGCACCCTTGCCTCTCACAATTGTTCCCTCCCAAGCTTGCCTTCTCCTCAACAATGGTGCACCCCTCTCTTTGGTGTGCCCCCTTCTCTCCTCTCCTCCTTCACTCTGAACTCCAAGTGAATAAATGAGCCTCAATTTTTCCCCTTTGCCTCCTTTAGCCTAATCCTTAGGCTAACCTAGGAAACCAATGGCCCAAATTAGATCTAGGCCAAACTCCAAAATGAATGGATGAGATTAGATCTCATCTTTCACTTAAGTTTCCATAGTTTACTTTTTCCTCATTAACGACTTTATAAAATCAAAGTGACTTTATAACTTAAAGTACTTTGTCATTAATGATGTTATAAAGTCTAAAGTGTAAGGGTCAAATATTTCCCCCTTTGTGTTTAGAGACTCACAAACACAAAGGGACCACTTTCCAAGGTACCCAAATCTCAACAACAAGGTTTTTCCAAAGATATATTCTTGATATTTTGAAGAGCATAAAGACTTATTTAGACTTCCTTTCTTACAAAATAATAAGAGCTCCTGAAGAGAATCCCTAAAATCTGGATGCATTACAAAACCTTTTCACCTTTTTTACCTCATTGTGTGATGGTGAAAATTATCATTTACTCGGTGCTAGTAACTAACAAGCTTGATTTAGTGAGCATTTTCTATGCTAGCGTAAATCCATCTTAACCCTGGATATATTAAGCACCAAGAGGGATAAAAAAGAAACTGAGGTGTAAACTTCTCGGTGCTTAAAACATCGGGGGTTAAGATGGATCTATGCTAGTTAGTTTTATTATTATAGTCCATTTTTTTCATTTTTACTTTACGGGGCTCAACTTTTCTTTCATTTTAGAATCAAGGGTTAAGATGGATCTATGTCAGTTTATTTTATTAATATATTTTTTATTATAATACTTTTTAAAGGTTATGGACCTCAATTTCTCTTTCATTTTAGTTTATTAAGATTATGTAACACATCTCATCCATACTGGGCTATATAGTGAACCTTGTTTCTCTTAGTGCAAAATTTTTCCATCATATTTATTGAAATATATTAACTTATAAATTGCATATTGGTCATAGAAAAATGTAATTCCCTAACATTAATCCTTCATAGGTGTGGGATTAAAAACCAAGCATGAAGGTGCTAAACTTCCTACATTGATTTCATAACATTAAAGACGATTGAATTCCTAAGAAAGTCTAATCTTGCTCTTGATGATACAAATCCAAATGTTCCATAAACTGTCCAATTTTATTAATCTTTTTGCTTGTGTAGAGCCACTTTTTCTTGTTTTCTTTTTGGAATAAGAATGTTATGCTGATAATTTTTGCGTACCTCGTTATCTTGTTGGATTGGCATTGAAGCCATAGATTTCGCAAGGATGAAACTGCAGTGAAAGACAATATTATTTTGGATGATTAGCTAGAAAACAAAGATTTGTAGGGCTTACAAAATCTAGGAATAATGCGTATCATTGTTAGCATTGATGACATATTTCCCATTGCTTCAGGTTGAAGAAAATCATGGATATTATCATTGGCCTTGGTGATATTTTTAGTAGGGTTTCCATTGTTGGGCATGAGGGTTTTCAAGGAAGATATGTATCTGTCTTGGATGGCCTTTCTAGAAATGCACAGAATAATATTATCGATATGGAGTTAATATTGGCAAAATTAAAATTTGGTTAGTCAAATGTATCTCAGGCAACAAACCTTGAAAATCCATGTTAGAGACAAGATACAACAAGCTAGGCATAATAACGACATGAAGGGGGCCTTTAAGCTTCACATCTTGACTTGTTCAAGTGTTTTTGATGTAAAGTGTACTCATGTGCCGAAGAGATTATGGAAGACTTGCCATGTCTCCTTAAATATGGAAAGAGATTTAGTGGGTCTTAAAAAGGGACCTCATTGTTGGTAATGACAAAGTTTGGAGCTTTTCAACTAGCTAAGATTCTTTAGGCATGTTGGACAATTATGGGGTAAGAGAAACAAGGGGATTGATCAATGAAAAGACATTTTTTACTTTCAATAAAAAGAATGGATTGATTAGAAAGATATAGCTCGAAGCAAAGGGCTACTAGGGAACAATAATGCCACCATTTTGAATATTTGTGAAGCCTTTTGCCACCATTTTGAATATGTGTGATTCTCTTTTCCAAACAATTGGACTAGTTGCTCTTCTTTCTTAGAATTGGGGGGATTGGGTTTGGAGTAATGGTGCACTTTTATTGATATTAAAAAATGGAGAATTGAACAAGAAGATGCTCCCCAAATTTTCTATTTAAACCTAATTTACTACAGCGTAGAATCTAAAAATGATGAACATAAATGACCCAAAAGGATGCAAACTATTTTGGATGCAAGGGGCTCCTTCCAAGGTTCATTTTGTGTATGGTGCTCACAACCAAATAAAAACTTCATGAAAAAGACTTCATAGATATGAAGAGGATGTTGACAATCTTTCTTGGAGGTGCCCATTCACTAAGGAGGTCTGGACCTAGATTGAAAGCCTTTTTGTAGAAATGTTCACTTAGCTATATAGGTGGGATATTCTTCATTGTAATCATCGGTGTTGTAAAAAAAAAATCTATAATGTTTGGTAGGTTGTCAAGATGGTCACTCTCCACATGTTGTGCCAAAAACGATGTGCCAAAAATTTTTAAAATTTGCTCGAAGAAAGTGTTACCATTCAAACTTTACCCTAGGAGGAAAAATTCTAACCTCAATATAAGAGCCTACAAGTACAACAAGCAAGCTATTCAATGTCACCTCGGTAGCCTTGCCCCACACTTCAGACTAAGGAGAAATTACCCTAGCCTAGGGGGGAATCCCTAAGGGTCAATCCAAACTAAATTGTCATAAATGGAATGGGAGTGCAAATTAGTTTGAATTGATAAATAGCATTAACCCACGAACACAGTGTGCCTTTAAGATGTAAGATAAATCATGCATAGAATTCTCTTGAAATAATTTTAACACAATGTAAATGTATTATTGGACAAATGTGTTTGTTCTATGCTTGGAAAATGAATGATTTAAGCTTGCTTAACATGAACCAATTGCTTCAAAGGATTCATCTATTTGACCATTTTTTATATGAACATCATTCAATCACATAAGATTATAACCAAAATGGAAAAATACTCATAAGTTATGTCATTCATACACACAAAATCAATGTTAAGTGTGTAGGTATAATGGTACCTGCGACCTTCCCTTCGCGCTTGGGAAATATCCGAGTTTGGGCGCCAGCCCCTTTTCTGATAAGCCCCTCCTTGAGGTGACCTTGGGTGATAACCTCACGCAAACACACAATTGTGGGCGCGGCCAAAGGCGGTTTGAAACCAAACTACCTTTCGGCCCGCAATTCTCCTCGAGCCACAATGTGTCCTTTCTTCAAAACCGTGGTTTGGATTGTGGCCCGCCCTCAACTTTTTAAAGTTCATGCATCTTTGTTCCCCACAATGCTACGAGATTGTCGATCTTGCGATCTTGACGGTGCCTCTGAACTGACGGCTCAGATCTATCCCTTTCAAAGCTGCGGAGCAGATCTATCCTCTCGCAAATCAATGGTTGTGATTTGTTTCGAAATTCTGGACTTCGGAATTCTCAAGTCTCAAACTTTCCTTTCTTTCGTACGTCAATCTTCCGAAGTTGATGATTTGCGGACACCTGTCCTTCTCAATCAGCAGTTATGCCTCTGCTTCGGGGGTTTGACCTTTCAACTAGATCAATGGTCCAGCGGCCCCTTTCCTCGATCAACGGTTGATATTTCCTTCGAGTCTCCGGACTTCTAAGATCTCAAATCTCAAACTTCACTTCCCCTCGAAGTAAGTGTATTCCTGTTGCGTGTCCACTTGAATCGGACGGTTGAGGCTTTCTTCGGGCCTTTACCCGAAATCTATAGATTTATGCCACATGTCCTCTTGATCTGATGATTATGAATTACTTCGTGACTTTACTTGGAATCCACCGATCTACGCCACGTATCTTCTGGATCAGACGGTCCAGATTCACCTCGGACAATCTGATGCTTGAGATTTAATTTGGACGATCTGACAACTGAGATCGACTTCGGATGATCGGACGGTTGAGATTTACTTCGGCTCTTCGGACTTCGGGAGTCTCAAATCTCAACTGAAAACTCTCGAACATATTTCTCCGGATTCCACGATCCATCGCCACACGTCCCTCTAGATCTGGCGGTCCAGATTCACTTCGGGTCTTCGGGGTTCGAGAATCTCAATTCTCAACTGAAACTCCAATGCAATTTACCCAAAGCTTGCGATCTATCGCCATGTGTCTCTCTGGATCTAACAGTTCAGAGACCTTCGACTCTTCGGCGCTTTGGCGCTTCATCTCTTTGGGCTTTGGGAGTTTCAACTCTTATGCACCCATTTCTTCAGAGTGCTTTTACCCAAAATACATGATCTCCTGACACGTATCCCCCTGGCGATCAACGGCCAGGATTTACTTCGGTTGTTTGTCCTCCTCCTTGTCCAAAAACCTCTAAAGTTGTGGATCTTACGCCATGTATCAACCTTACATTGGACGGTTCCGATTGACTTCGGAACTTTGGGACTTCGCAAGTCCACTCTCCTGTGCACTTTTAAAGGGTTAGGCCTCGTGCACTTTCCTTGGGATCCAACGACTGTTGGTCCTCGTGCTCAGATATGACAATCCAGATCTGATATCCTCCTACGCACTCTTCTAATTGTCTAGACGTGGATCCCAGCAGTCCAGATCTTTCACAGTGCTCGATCCAACTGTCACTGTTGCTCCTCCTCCTGAGCTTTCTCTTTCTTCCCTGACTTGGAAGATTTTAGATGTTTCAAAGGTCTTGACCTTCGCTTTACTTCCTGCAAGCCCTGATGTATGGGTCTCGACTTCCGCTTCCCTCCTGAGCTTACGAACTTGAAACAAGTTTGCCTCTTGGACCTCATCTGCGCTTCTGAAAAGCGCTAGTCTCTTCTGAGCTTGGTCCTTGGGGAATTTCGAATTCCCACGTACTCCTTGTGTCAATTTTCTCGCGTTGGATCGACGGTCCACGACCTTCCTCGATCCAACGGTCCAGATCACATCGCAACTTCAAGTTTCGGAAGTTTAATCGCACCAATGCACGATTCTCCCGTCGTGAAAACTCCGCACTCACATATTCGACGATCAAGGTGGGTCTCGATAGATCCTTGGATCTACGGTCCAGATCGCATCGCAACTTCGGGATTCGGAGGTTTAGTCGCGCCAACGCCCAATTCTCCCGAAAGGTCTCATTCGTTCATCTTCCAAACAAAAGGATATTCCCTTTTGATACTTGAATCTCACTATCCTTCTTGAGCTTCATCAGTTATGAAGGATTTAAGAGCGTTGCGCTCTTTCTCCTGAACTTAACACTTAGAAGGGTCTTATGCACAACTCTTGCGCTCCTTCATCAAGTCTAGAACTTAAGTGGTTCTCAATCTCTGCTTGCCTCACAGAGAGCCTATGCATATCTACACTACCTCTCCTGATCTTAACAAACTTCGTCCTCCAAGGGACTCAAAACGACTAGGAGGGTCTACATGCATACATGAAACTATGCCCACGATCGATGAACTCATAGTTCGTGGCTCTGACTTAAGCCACCACAGGACCTAAGCATTTACGAGTATAAAAACACGTCCAATTCATACAATTTCCTACTTGCCTAATTACATAATCAAGCAGACACAATAAGGGTACGGTATAAATCATTAAGCAAACATATCCATCCCTACAACATTCATAGGATATCCAACTTTAATCCACAGTACCACTTAAATGCACAAGATATGTGATTACTTATCTATTACATGTGGTAGCCAACTAACTGACTATGGGTGTTCATCCTTCCACCTGACCATAGGCTCAGAGGCATTCATTCTTATCACTCTGGCCACCCTTGTGCCAAGCCATGATATCACCAGGGAACTCTCGTAGTTCTCAATGATTCTTTCTCTGTTTCAGTTTCCGCTCGAGTTCTGTTCTCTGCAAACTTTCAAAGATTTTCCTTCTTTGTTATGGCCCTGGGCGAGGTTTATCATATTCTCACTCGGCATCAAGATCGTGGCCTTTTGTTCCTCATATGCTGGAGAGATCCTGCATTCTCCTTACCAATTTTCTTATATCTTTTCCCCAGGATGGTTCTCGACCCATCATGTTCCTTCTGTCAGAAGGGAACTCGGATCAGCTTGGTCTGTCGTGGTACTTTGGGTTGGCATTCTATAGTCAGACCATGCTTCCATTCATGGGAGTGGTTGATAATTCAACCACTGGTCCTTTCTTCATTAATTGGTTTCTCTCCTTGGGATCCGAAGGAGATTTATTACCCCCATCAAGCGAAATTTGGGGTTATTTGATATAATGATCCCCCTCTTATAGTTTTCACATTCTTTCCTCTAGTGATATCATGGCTAGTACTTTCAAGGATTCACCCCCACAGTCAGTTATTGGCAACTCAAACAATAATGCATTTACATTGTCCACATGCCTTAGCATGGTAATCCTATTTTATGATTAATTACAAGCTGGGGGAAACATGGATGTTACAATTCCCTCTCCCTTAAAGGAACATT
>ML862922.1:9172-23275 GCA_009831015.1 Picea engelmannii
AGTGGTTAACCCTAAAATAAGGAAAATAGGTTAAGTGACCTAGAAATGGGTTAAGTAACCTAAAAATGGGTTAAGTGACCTAGAAGATGAAAGTATAAATAAGAAGCTAGGATCTCTTGTAGAATGTACATTTGGTAAGAATCTTTTTGTGGATCAATGGAGAGCTTCTTGGTAATATCTTTTGGAGTATTGATGGAGATCTTCTTGTGAGAGAATATTATTGGTGTGGATCTCTTCAGTATGATTGAAGATATATTCTGAGAAAGAGAGTGAGAGGAGGATCTCATGGATGCATCAAAGTTTCAGCAATGTCGGAGATCTTGACGGCCAAAGTCTCGGAGTCACAGAAAACCCTATTTTCTGATGCCCACATGGGCTTTCTGTGTATAGGGTGCATGTACATGCGGGCTGGATATGTATAGGGTGAGTGTACACATGGGCTGACTGTGCACAGGGAGTGTGGACTGAATAACCTCATGGAGATTTGTGTTTGAGCTGGTACCAAGCTCCTGGATGATGAGTCGGGTTCTAGATCTTCTTTCTATGGCCTTAGATCTATCACTAAGACACTGGTATGGTTACATTATTGTCTTGATAGATGCTATTGTTTGATATGTTGTGAATTCTTAGGGCATTCTTGGTATGGCTTCTATTATGTGGCTCAATTTGATTGATTTGATGGATGGAGTGAGCAACACTCTTGTGATTCAGTAGTGACATGATTGCTATGGTATACTTGTTGTTTATACATGATTGAGATAGCATTCATATTGATTTGTTGTGGAGCATGAGAAAGCTATTGGAGAGCTTGGATGTATTGTGACTGGTTGTGGGTCAGTTTGGACAGTGGAAGACAGAAGAGTTCTGAGCATGTGAAGAAAAGCAAAACCCTAGTTTCTTAGAAGAATATGCTTATTGCATTATACACTGGCCGCGTTCACACGCAGGCTGTAGTGAACTAGAGCGCGTTCACATGTGGGCTGCACTACTGACAGGTCGCGTACCTGTTGACAAATTGATATCTATTGAGGATTGTTGCCTCATGTCAGTTGATGCTGAGGGTGTAGGTTGAGTCTTGCATATAGAGTTGGTGCTCTTGTAGAGTTGTACTCTATTCAGTTGTTGCTAATAAACCCAAGGATTGTAGTCCGTAATAAAAATAAAATTGTACATACATCTTGTGTTCTTTGTGTCCATTATGATTATGAATTGTTGATGATATATTACTGATATATGTTGTTGATATGTGCCTACATCTAACTAGTTATAAATGATAGCAATGGGTAATGAATAAATGTTGAATGCTAATTGATAAGTTTTATGCAAGAGGGAAGTTTTGGAAAAAAGAGCCCCACACTCATTCAACCCCCCTCTAAGTGAGGTAGGTGTGTCCAACAGTAGAGAGGGAGAGTGAGAGGGAGATAAAGAGGGGGGTTGTATGTAGGAGAGAGAGATAGAGAGAGAGAGAGGGATGGGTGGGAGAATGTCAAAGAACAAATAGCTTATAAGAGCACATTTATGCTCCTAGGAATGTGTGTTCATTTCTATAGCCCATGAACATTCCTATATCATGTGTGAGCTATTAGGAATCTGTGCAGATTCCTAGAGCACATGCACTTTCTTAACAACGATTTCATGTTCACTTTAGTTGAAATTGTTTTGGGCGGGATTGACAATGTATGTTGACTTGGTTGCCTCAGATTTAGGTTCGATATGACAAACCTAGTGGTTCAGTGTACAAATTTATAAAAACCTCCATTTTTGTGAATACCTCTCTATAACTATCTTTGACATTATTTTTCTATAGGCTAAACAATTCAGTTATTGATGAAACTACAAAAATAGATAGAGTTGGCTATGAAAATTCCAAATATGTAGATTTAAAAAAAAAAATAATATCGTTTAATATTTTAAATCTATTTTTATCTTTACATATATTAAAATCCTAGGATACATACCTCTCTTATTTCTTCTATAACATTTTTTCATCTTAACCATTTCTTGAATGAGTTATATGCCACACTAGAGGGTATCGATATCTACAATAATATATATATATATATATATATATATATATATATATATATATATATATTCTTTTGATCATGTTAAGACCCTCTTAGCCTGCATGAACAAAAGACTTTGTAATTTCAGGGATATATTGAGTTTGATAATTTCAAAAAAATATAAAATTAATATTATAAATTTCAAAAAAATACACCGCACAAGAAAAAAGGGTTCTCTACAAGTATACAATTTTTTGGAATGATATTCCACCGTTAAGGTACTCAACGCCTGCACGAAAAAAAACATATACCTTATATTTTGTTGGAAAAATAAGATACCATTGTTAGAAAAAATAAAATTGGACGTAGTTATTCACAATTTCAATGAATAAAAGTTGTATATTCTAAAAGCCAATCCAGTTTCCTATGTTTCATATTTTTACACCATATTCAAATTCATTGTAAACTACCTTGAATAATCTTTCCAATTTAACAAATTGTTGTTTTTTCCAGGTTTACATTTCCACTAACATGTCATGAGAGACCATCATTATCTTCCACTCACCCTTAATCTTCTCCTTTATATATTCATGGAGCATTGAATGGACATGGCGCATAAAGCATAAAAGGAAGTAGCATAGAAAGCGCAAGGAATGTGTGGAGCAAGACAATAAGACACTAAAGGAAGGCTGAGGTGATCTTGTAGAGAAAAACAGAAGATCAGAAATCCCAAGAAGATGCAGAAAGAGAGACACTGATACAAGAGAGAAGAGCAGCATAGTAGAACAGTGATAAGTCTGGTAAGCCAATGATAAATATTGTATCACTGTGATAAGTTTCATTAGAAAACATTTATATTTCAGGGTGGTAGGGAGGTTCTAGGGAGGACTGTTGTCCTCAGAGGTTCAAGTGGGTGCTTGAACAGAGGGAGTTGTAGCTTCCTTCTAGTTGGTGCTAGAGAAACCGGGGAGTTGGTGCTTCCTTCTAGTTGGTGCTAGAGAAATCGGGGAGTTGTAGCTTCCTTCTAGTTGGTGCTAGAGAAACTAGGGATTTGGTGCTTCCTTCTAGTTGGTGCTAGAGAAACCGAGGAGTTGGTGCTTCCTTCTAGTTGGTGCTAGAGAATCCAGAGAGTTGGTGCTCTCAGTAAGTAGCAGCTTGCAAAACAGAGTTTGTAGCCTCATTATGAGTTGGTGCTCATATGTATGATAATGTAAAGAATGTAAATATTACTTATCATATAAAGAAGAAGAGGTTTTTACCCTGTATGGGTTTCCTTAGGAAATATATGTCTTTGTGTATCTCATATGTGTGGCTGATGCTGAATTTTCTATTGCTTACTTCCCTGCATTGTTGTGACTGTCATTAAATACTGTGTAAAGAGTTTAAAATAAGCATAATTGTTTAAGCTCAGTAACAATTGATTCACCCCCCCTCTCAGTTATCCAAGATATCCTTGTTTTTGGGTATTTATATATGTCAAATAAACCAAGGAATTTTTATTTCTCGAACTAAGTATATCAGAGAAATGCTAAAGAGGTTCGGTATGGAAGATTGCAAACCAATTACCACTCCTATGAAAACCGGTTGCAAGTTGAGAAAAGATGATGATTCAAATTCTACATACAAGAGGAAATACATGTCAGTGATTGATAGCTTACTATATGTGACAACATACAAACTAGATGTAATGTGGGTAGTTGGACATGTGGCACAATTTCAAGAAGCACCAAAGGAATCAAATGTATTAGTAGTGAAGAGGATTTTCGGATATCTCAAAGGAACATAAGAGTTTGGATTATGGTATCCAAAAGGAAAGGATCTATCACTTATTTCCTAAATAGATGTAGATTGGGTAGGTTGTATTGATGACCGACGAAGCACCAGTGGAGCAGCGTTCTACTTGGGTGAGCGTTTAGTATCATGGCTAAGAAAGAAACAATCATCAGTATATTTATCTACATCCAAGGCAGAGTATATAGACACAAAATAACAAGTGGTAGACATCTTTACAAAACCACTTCCACGGGAAGCCTTTGAATATCTTCGTTAGAGACTAGGAGTAATTTCTACTCCAAAAAGAATACTTTTGAATGCTTATCTTATATGTCTTAGATGTACACGAGGAAGCACCATAAATAGGACAAAGGGGAAGAGATTTATCAGATGAAAAAGGTAAATTCTTGGAGAGAGAGCATAGAGGCATGTTTCCAAGGGGAGTGATTATCACAAGGGAAGAATGAGAGACATGACTTCAGAGTGATACCCTTTATCAAAGGGGGAGATATTATTCATATGAAGGGAAAGAGAGTAATCAGAGGATTATAAACACAAAGAAAAATCAAAGGTACGTAGAGAGGGAAAGCATCCCCGAGGAGATTTCAGTTAGGGGGAGCATCCCCAAAGGGAGATACCCTTTTCCATTGAAGTCAAAGGGGGAGAGATAGAAACATTGATAAAGAGTATAAGCATGAATGTTATCATGACTAAGTGTTGCCATCAATGTTGGTGTTGCCATTAATTCCAAAGGGGGATATTTTCATACAGTTGGCTTAGGTTGATGGATAGTTGGTATGGATTGTTGGTTTTTATTGATGTCAACTATTGGAGATTGATATTGTAGATTGATGTCAACCCTTAGTGATTGATGTCAACCCTTGGAGAAAGTACGGTATAAAATTCCAGTAGCACAAAGGTTTGGGTAATGGACCCAAGTTTGTTTGATGTAAAGATGACTCATTATTGTCTCTTCATGGTTAATAATAAGTAAAAATGTATGAACTCCAAAGTGGTCCCCTTATGGTGAAATCCTTCACAGGAAGATGCTTTGTGGATTGAGTTATACTAGAAGTATGGTTAGAGAACCCATGATTATTTGTGGAATAATGAGATGAAGGTCAGTGAATTTTTAAATGAAACTATCTTATATGGATAGTTCATTTCATGCCATTTCTGGTGGTATGTGTAACTTCAGATAACTCCTCACGGTTAGAGAGTTATGGCCATGAGAAGTTGGAGAACCCAGGTTTGGGTAATGGACCGAAGTTTGTTTGATGGATAATGGTATGAGTTTTGATATATTTTCAAGTAATATTATTCTATATGTATAGTACATTTCATTACATTTCTGGTGGTATGTGGAACGTCACATAACTCCTCACGATTTGAGAGTTATGGCCTTACGAAGTTGGAGGACCCTCACATGTCATCTAGAAGCCCCAAAAGGTCAAAATAGTCAAAGCGGTTTAAGAGATTTTAAAAGGTAAATAATAAAGTGAAGTGATGATTGTATTATAATTCAAAGTGAATACAAAATAAATTATTTCAATAATAAATTTAATGGAAAATTAGAAGTGGGTTAACCGTAAAATAGGGAAAGTGGGAAAAGTGACCTAGAAGATGTTTTTAAGGAATCTACTTGGAGAGTATAAATAAGAGGCAAGTCTCTCTCATTTTACATCACACTTGAGAATATTGAATATATATAGGTGTCTGAGGTAACCAAAGGATATCTAAGGCTAATTTCTAAGGGATGGTGAAGAAAAGAAGGTCGAAATTCAAGGAAGGATAAATTATTTTGATGATGCTTTCTAAGGTATGTTATTTACAGGCCATCTCACCATTTTCTAAATAACGTTTTTTCTATAACGCTTCAGACCCTGAAATTGATATTCCATTGAGGAAACATATCCAAATATCTATGGTAATAAATTCATCTTGTGGTTCATTTTATTTTTGAAGTTACACTCCGTGGAAAATAGGGTTTGTGGTTAGTCTGGAAACAAGTCTAAAACAGGTGTTTTGGGTAAAAACGTCATAAATTATTCATTATAGATCCAAATTTAGTAATACCAAATGTGTTGGTTAGAGTACATTATTAAGTATGTTTTGTAACAGTTTGAGATATATTCAACAAATATTCCATGCAGGGCACGCTATACAAGGTCTCTCTCTATAATAATCTACAATTCACCAAGGTATGCCATTCTTGCTATAACTCCTTTTCTGAGAGTTTCCAAGTAGTGAAACCTGGAGGAATTTCATAAATCACACTAAAAAACATTTTGTATCAGTTTCATATATTTATTCATTACATGTACAAAGTTATGATTATTTCAAGTTAGGGTTGTTGACTAATCCAAAACTAGGCATATAAGACTAAAGAAAAGTTTGTTGAAAATGCTAGTCTCTTGTTGTTAAAGTTAAGGAAGGTTTGCAGGAATGTGATCATATACACCAGGTCTATTACATAGTTACAAATCAGATTTGGATGATGAAATTTATGAGGGCATTTGGTTGAGGTACATGTCGGGTACATGGTTGAGACAAGTAGTTGATGAGTTCACACATACATGAGGTGTATAGTTGATGATGATGGTACATATTGATGAGTAGTTGATACATGATTGTTACATACTTGGTACATGGTTGGAGGCACTTGTTAGTAGTATTGTTGACACATGGTCTATGGATGATGTAGCATACTTGTGTTATTATAAGCACATATTTATCTTGGTGATGATTATGAGTTGTTGTGTTATACTTGGTTGATGCACATCTTTGAGAGTTGTCTTGGTGAGTAGATCTGATTTGGTTGATAAAATTGATGAGATAGGTTGTTGTGATAGGTTGTTTGGAAAAGTTGTTGTGACAGGTTATTTGTACAGGTTTGGTGCATGGTTGATGCAATTGTTCATGGTACAGGTTGAGGTATAGGTTGGTGCATGGTTGATGCACTTGTTTATGATACAGGTTAGTGCATGGTTGATTCACTTGTTTATGGTATAGGTTGATTACAGGTTGAGGTACATGTTAATGCATGGTTCAGGTTATTGGTATAGGTTGATTGGTACAAGCTTACAATAGTATATCTCACAGTGATAGTGTGACAGTGGTTCCATCATTCTACTTATATGTTAGGGTGGTTGGATGGGGCAAGTACAAGTGGTTGTATCCACCTTCCATTTGTAGCCGGAGAACATAGGGGGTTGTAGCCTCCTTTTGGTTGTAGCCAGATAATTAGGGAGTTGGAGTTTCCCTCAGGTTGTATCCTAAGAAACTAGGGTGTTGGAGCCTCCTTCTAATTGCAGCTGGAAAACAAAGGAAGTTGGTGCTTCCAATGAATGTAATTCTTCATATAAGAAAAAGCATTCCGTGGTTTTCTCCCACTTTGGGTTTCCACGTAAAAAACCGGTGTACTATGTATGTGTATGATTGTTCATTTGTTCACTGTTTATTTACTCTACAGTTATTGGATGATAATGCTACATTGATATAACACTTGGAATATATGGTTAAAAAGGATTAAATTTCTCTATTACTGATTCACCCCTCACTCTCAGTAATCCAACAAGGAGAATAAGGAATAAAATATTCAGAAGAGCAGGATAACAAGGAAGATATTAAATAAGAAGAAGTAGAAGAAGAACCACAAGAAGAAGAGAATATAGAAGCAAAACAACAGGAATATTTTCATAAAATACCTCCCTGGACACATATCCAACGATTATAGAAAAATCATCCACCAGAAAAAATTATTGTCAATAAATATGAAGGAGTTGAAACCCAAAGAAGAATAATTTCACCAAAACAACAACACCTAGAATTTTTATGTACAGGTGAAGGAAAATGTTTTGAAGAGGCCAACAAGGATGAACATAGGATCAATGCTATGGATGAATAATTGGATCAGATAGATAATAATGACATAGGTGTATTGGTTCCAAGATCGAAGAACCATAACATGATTGGTACAAAGTGGGTTTTCCGAAACAAATTGAATGAGGATGGATAGGTAACAAGAAACAAAGCAATGTTAGTATGAAAATGATATGCTCATATTGAAGGTACATATTTTGAAGAGAACTTTGACCTGGTTGGGAGGATGGAATCAATAAGATTGATTGTATCCTATGCATGTTCCAAAATAATCAAGGTGTATCAAATGGATGCTAAGTCAGCCTTTATTAATGGAGAATTAGAAGAAGAAGTCTACATCGAACATCCAGAAAGACTTCTATTGTTAGAAAAGGAATATTTTTTTTGCAGGCTGAAGAAAGCATTGTGTGGAATCAAGAAGGACCCCAGAGCATGGTATTGAAGACTCAACATGTATCTATAGAAACAAGGATTTATGATGCAGGAGCATCGCTCACTCATCAAGCGAGCCAGCGTGGAGCGGAAGACAGCTGGACAACGCCATCACAAATTTTGAAACACCTTGATATTTTTTGCGCAAAACATTAATGTGTGGATTTAATGAAGCACACTTGTGTATTGTAAATGGACCTTGAGTGGATAGCTCACGTCCTTAGGTAGATGAAGCATTTAATAGATTTAATGTAAAGTAGATAGAATATTTAATTCTATATTTGATAGCTTAGGAATTTGAGAGGGAGAACGGATATAGACACCCTCCTTTGTACATTGTAACATTATCAAGCATTCAGAAGAGAGAAGAGAAAGCAGAGAAGTGTATGAAGAAATTTCATGTACAGATATTGAATTAATAGAAGAAAGCTTTGATTCAATTCCATGGTTGTGTTATTCTCTGTGTATTGTTGATATTATGATCATGAATGTTTGATTCTTGTCATACATTTGCTTTTATATGCTGTGTATGTGATTTCATGGTTGAAGTGAAGTCTGTGAGAACAAGGATTTAGTTTCAATTGTTTCTCTATCTTGGACCAAAGAATTCCTGCAAGGAGTGCAGTCGAATCGTCCACAAGGAGTGCGTTGACAGAAGGATTCAATAAGAGAGAACTTTTGTTCTAAGTTCTCAAAAGTGAAAAGTTGGCACCGAAGCCGTGCAAGGAGTGCGAAGGCTAGACGAAATCTCAGAGTTGCGATTCTGAGAAAAGAGATTGAAGGATTTCTGCTACAGGAGTGCGCAGGATCAAAGACTACAACTCTTAGCTGTGGTTGAATATTTTCCGCAAGGAATGTGTGCAAGGAGTTTCCTGAAGGGACTCAAAAGCTACGAGAGGAGTTCAGGAAGGATAAGCCTTTGAATTTTTCAAAGGAGAATATAGAAAAGTCGTGCTTGGAAGGCTTGTGGGGAAAGTTGCAGGTTTTCGCGCAGGGTGGAGAGTTCTGCGAAAGAACGCCCCATCCTTTTCGTGGAGTTCCAATTGAAAAGATGGATGAACGAAATCCTATGAGGAGATTTCGTGAAGCACCGAGGATCATTGGACCTTGAGAGCGTAAGGAGACTATAGTGTAGGAGTGGAAGAAGGTTCAAAGTTCAAGGAGGCAGGAGTCATCGATCGGGATCACGAGGAGCGCGGATTCTACTCGTGGATCATTATATCGGGAGTTCGTGAGCTAAGACTCCAACCCTTCGAAGCGGAAGTCGCGATATAGCGAGATGCGAAGTCCTGACGATTGCGTGGATTTTGTGGGCCACAGGAGATAGTGGAAGACAGGTGGCATAACCCATTGGAGGTTTGGCATCTCGGGCCTCGGGAGTCGAGGAAGGAGTCACTTGGTTGTGCAAGTGGCGAAGTTTCGAGGGACCGAGATCACGAGTTTGGCATTTCGGCGTCTCGTGTATCGGGGATTGGAAATCCGAGCGCTTGGGGTCACGAGTGGCGAGATCACGATAAGGACAGAGGTCCTGACAAGGCAAGAGAAAGTCAGCAAGGCTGATACATCGGGTCTCGGAGACTCGAGAGTATATTGAGCATTCGTGAACTCGCAAAGCTGCGAAGTTCCGATCCTCCGAGTGCAGAAAAGGAGGATTGTGCGGAGTGAAACTGTGGGTGCAGATTTCCCGAGAGGAGTGCGTTGACAGAAGAAGTTGAATTAGAAACATGAAAAATAGGTAGAGTATATGCAGAACTTTACGTTTGTGATTAAATACATTTCAGGAACTGCTAACAAAGTGGATGATGCTTTGAGCAGAAAATGTTTGTTGCTGCAGGAGTTCCGAGTCAAAACATTGGGTTTTGAAAACCTGAGGGACATGTATGCAGGAGATGCAGATTTCAGAGAAGCATATGAAGCAGCTGAGAATCCAGTTCTCAGAGATTGGAGCCCTTGGATAGATTATATGCTCCAGGAGGGATTGTTGTTCAAAGGCAATCAACTGTGTATTCCAAATTGCTCCATGAGTGAGAATCTGTTAAAAGAAAAACACAGTGGAGGCTTGGCAGGTCATTTTGGACATGACAAGACATTCACCAAGTTGAGCGAATCATATTTTTGGCCAGGCATTCGAGCAGAGGTCAAGCGATTTGTTGATAGATGAAGAATTTGTCAGCATTCGAAGGGGAGAAAGAAGAATACGGTTTTTTATCAGCCATTGCCCATACCCGAGAGGCCATGGGAGGCGATAAGCATGGATTTTGTATTAGGACTTGCCCAGGATGCAAAGAGGTGTTGATTCCATCTTTGTGGTGGTGGACAGGTTTTCTAAGATGGAACATTTCATTCCATGCCAGAAGACCAGTGATGCGACTCACATCGCGAATTTGTTTTTCAAGGAGGTCATTCGACTCCATGGATTTCCAAGAAGCATAGTCTCAGACAGGGATACAAAATTCATAGGTCATTTTTGGAGGACGCTATGGAAGAAGCTAGGAACTAACTTCGCATTTAGTTCTACTTATCATCCTCAGACAGACGGACAAACGGAAGTCGTCAACAAAAGTCTGGGAGATTTATTGAGAAGCTTGGTGACAGAGCACCATAGCAGCTGGGACAATGTGTTGCCTCAGGAGGAGTTTGCGTACAACGATTCAGTGAATCAGAGCACAGGAAAGAGTCCATTTCAGATTGTGTATGGGACGCAACCGAGGGGATTTTTTGAACTCAGGGAGTCAGAACAGACTGCAACTAGCAGTGCTAGCGCAGAAGAGTTCGCTGAGGTGATGAAAGAACTTCACAGTAAGGTGAAGCAACGACTGATAAATTCAAACCAGGAATATAAGCGCAGAGCGGATCAACATCGGATACAACTTCAGTTTGAAGTTGGCGATCTAGTTCTGGCACATCTGAGGAAGGAAATGTTCCTGAGGGGAACATACAACAAGATTAAGATGAAAAAAATCAGACCTTATAGAGTTTTGAAGAAATTCAGAGAGAATGCTTATGAGATTGAGTTGTCGGATGGCATCGGAATATCTCCAATATTTAACATTGCAGATTTATACCCATATAGGGCTGGAGAAACAGAGGCTGGAACCAAGGGACCAGTAGTCCAGTGGGTGAAACAATTACCAGTAGCAGAAAATCCACAGATGGAATGCATACTGGACAAGCAAGTAGGTAAGAAGACCAGGAGAAAAGAATACTATGAGTATCTGGTCAAATGGAAGAATCACCCAATGGAAGATGCCAGCTGGGAAACTGAAGTAGTAATACAAAAGCATGGACATACTGTACAGGAGCTCATGGACAGGATCCCATGAAATTTTTCAAGCGAGGGAGTATGATGCAGGAGCATCGCTTACTCATCAAGCGAGCCAGCGTGGAGTGGAAGACAGCTGGACAGCGCCAGCACAAATTTTGAAACACCTTGATATTTGTTACGCCAAACATTAATGTGTGGATTTAATGAAGTGCACTTATCTATTGTAAATGGACCTTGAGTGGATAGCTCACGTCCTTAGGTAGATGAGGCATTTAATAGATTTAATGTAAAGTAGATTGAATATTTAATTCTAGATTTGATAGCTTAGGAATTCGAGAGGGAGAACAGATATAGACACCCTCCTTTGTATATTGTAACATTATCAAGCATTCAGAAGAGAGAAGAGCAAGCAAAGAAGTGTATGAAGAACTTCCATATACAGATATTGAATTAATAGAAGAAAGCTTTGATTCAATTCCATGGTTGTGTTATTCTCTATGTATTGTTGATATTATGCTCATGAATGTTTTCTTCTTGTCATACATTTGCTTTTATATGCTGTGTATGTGATTTCATGGTTGAAGTGAAGTCTGTGAGAACAAGGAGTTAGTTTCAATTGTTTCTCTATCTTGGACCAGAGAATTCCTGCAAGGAGTGCAATCAAATCGTCCGCAAGGAGTGCGTTGACAGAAGGGTTCAAGAAGAGAGAAATTTTGTTCTAAGTTCTCAAAAGTGAAAAGTTGGCACTGAAGTCGTGCAAGGAGTGCGAAGGCTAGAAAAAATATCAGAGTTGTGATTCTAAGAAAAGAGATTGAAGGATTTCTGCTGCAGGAGTGCGTAGGATCAAAGACTACAACTCTTAGCTCTGGTTGAAGATTTGCCACAAGGAGTGTGTGCAAGGAGTTTCTTGAAGGGTCTCAAAAGCTGCGAGAGGAGCTCAGGAAGGAGAAGCCTTCGAATTTGTCGAAGGAGAATATAGAAAATTTGTGCTTGGAAGGCTTGTAGGGAAAGTTGTAGGTTTGCGCGCAGGGTGGTGAGTTCTGCGAAAGAACGCGCCATCCTTTTCGTGGAATTCCAATTGAAAAGACGGACGAACGAAATCCTCTAAGGAGATTTCGCAAAGCACCGAGGATCGTTGGATCTTGCGAGCGTGAGGAGACTATAGTGTAGGAGCGGAAGAAGGTTCGAATTTCGGGGAGGAAAGAGCCGTCGATCGGGATCACGAGGAGCGTGGGTTCTACTCGTGGATCGATATATCGAGAGTTCGTGAGGTAAGACTCCAACCCTTTGAAGCGGAAGTCGCGATATAGCGAGACGTGAAGTCTCGACGATTGCGTGGATTTTGTGGGCCACAGGAGATAGTGGAAGACAGGTGGCATAACCCATCGGAGGTTCGGCATCTCGGGCCTCGGGAGTTGAGGAAGGAGTCACTTGGTTGTGTGAGTAGCGAAGTTCCAAGGGAGCGAGATCGCGAGTTCAGCATTTCGACGTCTCGTGTATCAGGGATTGGAAATCCGAGCGCTTGGGGTCGCGAGTGGCGAGATCGGGATAAGGACAGAGGTCCTGACAAGGCGAGAGAAAGTCAGCGAGGCTGATACATTGGGTCTCGGAGACTCGAGAGTATATTGAGCATTCGTGAACTCGCGAAGCTACGAAGTCCCGATCCTCCCAGTGCAGAAAAGGAGGATTGCGCGGAGTGAAACTGTGGGTGCAGATTTCCTAAGAGGGAAATAAAAGAGTGGTTTATCTCTTTGGGCTGAGGGAAGAGAAGGTCCTGGTGAGAGTGATCGTGCTTCGAGGAGTGCAGTTGTGCCAATTTAGGATGGGAAATGCAGACACCAATCTCTACATAAAAGTGGATTGAGATAGTATTTTGATAATTGAAGTTTATGTAGATGACATTATATTCGTAAGTGATGATGGAAAGATGATTCAAAAGTTTTCCATAGATATGAAAAATGAGTTTGAAATGTATTTTCTCAGTGATTTGAATTTATTTTTGGTATTATAGATATGTCAGCATGATAAAGGTGTTTTCATATCTCAAACCAAGTATATCAGAGAAACGCTAAAGAATTTTGGAATGGAAGATTGCAAGCCCGTAAGTACTCCTATGCAGACCAATTGCAAGTTAAGCAAGATGATGATTGTAAAGATGCAGATCAAAGACTTTGTACATCAATGATTGACATATTCATTATGTGAAAATGTCAAGACTAGATGTGATGAAAGTAGTTGGACAAGTTGTGAGATTTCAAGAAACACTGAAATAAGCACATGTTATGGTAGTAAAGAGAATATTCGAATATCTAAAGGAAACAAAACATTTTGGATTATGGTATCCAAAAGGGAATGATCTATATTTCATCGCCTACACATATGCATATTTGGAAGGTAGAATTGATGATAGAATAATTACAAGTGTAGAAAAGTTCTACTTAGGTCAGTCTCTAGTATCATGGCTAAGAAAGAAAAAATCATCAGTATCTTTGTCCACAACAGAAGCATAATATATTGTAGTGTAAACATGTTTCACTCATGTTCTCTAAATGAAGTAGACCCTGTAGGATATACAAGTGAAGTATGATGTGTTAAGAACCAAATATCAATATATCATATAAAAACCTCAGAATAAGTACTCAACACCTTGAAAAAGAGAGAAATTCAGATAATAAGCCTCTTTGAGGGGGAAACCTCCTTATGCCCACATAAATGTACAATTCCAAGATGATTCTAAATGAAAAT